>NNCF01126865.1:114280-142972 GCA_002313205.1 Laupala kohalensis | reverse complement strand
TCACTTTCCATATAATGACCTCCGTTCGGCGTACTCTGCGCATTCGCCAAAAATATTCCTCAATACTCAGGTACGTAATTTTGTCGGTTTGCTCACCCTGTATTTGTTTTCTTTTATTCATTTTTCATTGTTCTTTCCTTTCTTTACTTCAACAACAACAACAACCAAAATTACACTTCTTTCAATAATGTTTCACTCAATTATTGTATACTTTCATATTATGTTTCTATATTTTTTTATTATTGTTATNATGTTTCTATTTTTATTATTGTCATTTTATGTACATTTATATTTTTCAGTGTATGTTACTGACGATGGCTGCTATGCGGCCGAAAAAGCTTTATACCAATAAAACAATGAGCAACATAGAAACACATTTCAATTTATCATGCTTTGATAATGTTGCTAAAGCTCCACAATTACTAAGTTTCATAACTAGTCATCATCTACCTTTTCAGGACCGCTTGTAATCGCGGAGTTCACGGTACGAAAGATAATAGATAATGCAAGGATACCAAAATACTTTTCATGTTCATTTTACTATGTGAAAGACGGTTTTGTTGCGTTAACACATATTTTGCGGGGAAATATTTTCATTATAAATAAAAGACTAATATAAGTTAAGATTATATTGAGGGCCATTTCCTCCCATACGACATGGCAATTGGAATTTTACTGTGAATAATGTTGTTGGCTTTGAATGATCTAGAAAAGCAATACATCAACGGCGAAGAGTATGCAGGATACGCTGAAGGAACGCATTTCAGTATTTTCAAAAATATTAAAATTAAAATTATTGAGACATAAGCTTGGCACCAAAGGGATATTAATTTGCAAACAGTTTATAAAATGATTGCACAATTTTGCTGTTGCACAATCTGCTTCTCAGATGAATGCCCGATCAGTCAATATCGTTACTTCTTCATCACAACAAGAAGTCAAGGTAAAATCTGAAAAATATGAATATGCCTACTAAATCTGTGTCAAGATAAGCCTTTTTAAGAATGAAAACAATGAAACTAAGTGAATAGATCTCTTTATAAAACCAAAAATGACAACTAAAATGTAAAGCGAGAAACAATTGAAAGCAAAGAAAAATCTCAAATGAAAACCCGTTCAATTTGAATACGAAATCTCATATTTTTCAGATACGAAATCTCATATTTATCTCATCAATTACGAAACATTTTTATTTGAATTTACAGCGAGTAAATATTTGACCATCATTTTACGTTTGTTATAACGTCTCCTGGTCACACCCTTTTCCTTCATCTTCTCTACTTCCACGTGTCTTCTCTCGTCACAGACTATTTACCCTTTGTTGGTATTTAGTGCTGTAGTTCCTTAAGAAAAAGCGACTATTACTGGAAAATGATTACTTTTTGAGAGCTTTATTTCAGCGAATCAATAACTGCCGGTGATCTATCGTGAACGACGTCTAATGGCGTCGAAGGAAGCTTCCAAAACATCAAAAATCGTGGGAGAGGATAATCGAGTAACCCGTTTGTCTCTTTGAGATTCGTATCAAACCGGAGGTAAAGAGGAATCCACAATTTCTGCACCCCGAGCTGCGTCTGAAACCTGCGGAAATTTGTACCGGAACGAGTTACCTATGGACCCACAGACTTCAAATGCGTAAGTGGTTTCATTTCTTTAACCATCTTTGGTTAAAACTTTAAACATATGGATTTACGTCAATTTCTTTGGTAAGTACGCACTAGTATGTATGCAGATCGGGATAGAAGATATACATTCAAACAGTTGGAAAGTGAAACAATTATCAATCATAACATCACTTAAGGCAAATAAAAATATTTATTATTAATGAAATGGACGTCTTCCTTCCCCATAAATATATTGCGTGTAATTTTGTATGCTAATTTTTAAATACAACTATTTAAAACCCCTTTACATAGTATTAATTCACTCTACGCAAATTTTAGAAAACTAACTACAGACATGTGCGCAACGTTTTTTGCGTCACATAATGTATCACAGTAATACACAGTATTACGTGCGAGAAGTGTACGGTTTTGTTTGAAATGAACTCTCCCAGTAATTAGCTCACCAGTGTTTATTTATTTGAAATGTTATTACTGATAATTTAATTTTAATATATTTCAATGCATTTATGACCAGAGTAGAATACCTATAATCTACTCTTAAAACAGTTCTTCTGTTCACCCACCACAATGTAGTGCCAGGACTTACGTCGCCACAGCCTTCATCCACTCTTTTCCCCTCCGCCACTTGGTCTCCGTCTGCGCTCGGCTTCCCTCCCGATGTTATTCTTCCGTCATCGGGTGATTTTCTCTCTCTCCATCCTATTCCAACCTCGGTCAGCCATCGCGGTCCAGCACCCTCTAGCGTCTCGCGGGCGATGTATGTTCTCGACGGCTGGACACCAACACTCTCCACTCCGCTTCCCCACCCGACCACCTCTCGCTCTTGCCCTGTCGCCCCGCCTCTATATCACCGAAACGTCGGCGGCACGATGTGCGAGCCCGATTTTTATTAAATTAACCGTTTGTCTGTTCCGAGCGAACAGAGCTCAGCTTTCGGTCGTTGGTCGTTGGATGCTAGGGGGTTGGAATGGACGCTTTTAGAGCAGTAGGAGGTCTCTGGTATTGATGGATTGGGGGAGACGTGATTTACTAGATTTTGGGAGGGTGAATATGAAAATTAGATAATGTTTTTTTAGATGAAGGTTTATAGGTACTCCTGATGTAGCATTCGATTAGGATTACCATCTGAGAATGGAGAGGGATGCTGAACATACAGCTGAGAACGGTGTGAGAGAGCTGAAGAATTATAGGAAAATGCAACCAGAAAAACGGCATGGTTGCGAAGACAACGTCCCACCGTTCACGCGAAATACATAAGAGTAATGTAAGTGAATCTCAAAATGGTAAATAGTCAATCTGTTCCACAATAGACCCCGAAGGTGCTCATGGGGTTCACGGATATCCTTTTCTTGACCTCGGCACTGGTGGGAGATGTGGCCAGTATCTCGCACCTGTTGGCTAACGCTAGGATAAACCCGGTACTCGTTTTACAGCAGTTTCATTTGGCTTAGGAGTCATTCTGGATGCTGAGGTGTGGTGCTAAATCCCACACTCACAGGGGATCGATACCCGGCCAACCAACAAGCAGCTCAGCGCTCTACCCTTGAACCACGCCGACTCCGACTAGCAAATGGTACTTCGCAATTATCAACGCGCGGTCATTTCCAAGAATACAGAACAATTACGTTGTATCACGGAACAGAACATTGGGGATCTAGTGGTAAAAGGATACGAATCTCCAAGTGGATGTGGAGATGGATTACAGTACTATAATAAAACTCACAGTGTACATCTAAATGTGATTTTATCCTCATTCCATTCATCCTATCATATTACCATGAACATCCAACATCCTAACGACAACCCTGAACAATATTATAATCATAATTATTCAATTTCGAGCTACCACTTTGCTGAATTTCATCAAGATTTGTTCTCTAATTTAGACGACAAGTCTCTCCATGTAGATAATTTCACTTACATATTTACACTTGTATATTAGGAGTGATAATCATAATTATCACTTTTTGATCACTTTTTACTGATAATGACTTTTTAGAATTTGTGCAGTGCGACTACTGAAGGTAGATGTTCCGGTCAATTTCACCTACTCCGGTCGGTGCCCCCAAATAGAACAGGATACTGCAGAGGAAAAATGATGAGAGGAATGTTAGAGACGGTAATGGTAGAAGAATCCATATTGAAGGTAAGTAGGTAGGTAAAAGGACAAACAGAAAAACCATTAAGAAACTCATAAGAGAAGTCTCTGAAATGGGTCTGAGTAGCTGTATATGGATTGTCATCAATCTACTTTCACTGTCACGTTGACGACGACAATGTTCAGGAACACTTTGTGATTCCTCCATAAACTTTCATTAGATTTCTGCGACGTAAATATGCTATCGAGGAAGTTATACAAGGAGACGCACGGCTATATCATATCCATTTAAAAATGCTCTTCATAGAGAGTAAAGACGCCTTATCTCTTAAATAGCTAAATGCCGCAGTGTTTGCGTCTAAAATTCCCGGGTTCCAATCTCAGTCCCGTTTTCCATTTTCATTAAATATTACATAAGTAATAAAGAGTAAAAGTAATTTCTGAACTTAATTCAGTCGTTATAACATTGTACTTCATTGTGAATTATTTGCCATTTCTGGTTTATATGTATCGAGTAAAACTGCTGCATATTAAGATTGTACAGATATACTTTATTATTATGTATAATATTAAATAGGATATTTTTTCAAATAATTTCTTTGAATGTGATTGAGAAATGGTGAAAGATTCAAAAATTAAATAAGTGATACATTTATTGGCCTATAAGTACGAGAAATGAACAATAAAACTAGGCAAGATCGTAATTTTCAAGATTTGCAATTAAATCAAATTTTCGTTTGGAGTGGTTTTTCATATAATCTTAGAGAGAGAGAGAGTTGAGAGTTTCATCTATCACGCATGATCATCCATTTGTCCATTCTACTGAGGGCAACTGTCAATTGTATTGTTCGTGTTCGTCATCTCTCCGGTGCGCAGATTACAACTTTCCTTTCTTTTTGGAAATTTTATTAAATTTTGCGAGTAAGGAATCCTTTGTGAAACACTCTTAAACACAAGAGTGTAGTATACAGAAATTATGAGAGCTTAAATGTGATACAATTACAAGAAAAGTACGATTTAATTCTCCATTTCTCAATGTTGAGTTTGGGACCTTGAACACCTTGTTGCACACAATGTGATCACGTTATTTGTTTTTTCAAATATTGCAATGATTACTTTTATTCGTTTATATTGATAATAAAATCAAAGAACCTCTCGCTTGATGATTTAACCCTCGTTGACCGGAACGGGGTGAATTCTCACCCGATCATCTATGTTTAGCTATGTAGCTGGAATATTTTATTTACTCAGATAAAATCACATGACTTTTATCCTGAAAGTGACGGGAGCAGAATTCAAGCTTTGTTGTATAAATATAATCACATGATTCCTAGAAATTAGTGGGTGTTAAAAGTCGCGCGTTTTGTGAGAACTCACCGCACATGGGGCTTTGAGTTTTGAAATTCTGCTCCCGTGGAGCTTATTCTACGCAACTAATCCATAATTATAATCCAGGATATTATTTTTTCGAAATATTTCTTCACTTCTTTTAATATATTTTTATAAATTCCGATTTTTAATCATTCTTCCCCATTTTTGTAAACAATTCATAATTATATGAAGAAAAACTAAAATATATCTCGCAAATCTCTCCTTATTTCGTATATTATATTTCTTATTCAATTTTTATGCAACTTGCAGTGGACCTTAATTCAGTAAACACTTGTGCAGAAACAAATAANTCTTATTCAATTTTTATGCAACTTGCAGTGGACCTTAATTCAGTAAACACTTGTGCAGAAACAAATAAAAGAGTGAACTCGTTGTATCGTTGTATGAACAGCAAGAATTGAACCTTGATCTAAACCGGATGACGAAGATGTGTAGCGTCCATGAAGTTTGAGTACAAAACTTCTTAAGTTTATCAAGGAAATCATTTTTTTTATCGGTTTAATCAGTTTTATAGTTTGAAATGTTTCGTCAAATAAGTGTCGAGTTGGATGGGTAACATGGCTCAAAAGTGGTAGCAAAGTTTCCTTTTTTTCTCTTCGACGTTTCGACTCGAAATCGCTCGAGTACCTCATCCCACGACCAAAAGGCAGCATGGCGTGAAATGACTTCCGATAATTTGCCGATCCGCTCTGAAAGGCTGCCATTAGCTGCACGTTATTGGGTGAGTATGCACTTAAATAATCTATAGAAGTCATGTGGAAGTAACTACGCTCAGCAAGCAAGTGGACATGCTCTTCGAATGATACAAATGCAATACAGTTAGCTACAATTGAGGTCATTGCTTAAGCAATTTCAATTTTGGGGTTGTTTATGCTTTAAGGTATTCCTCGGGTTCTTAGGGCGTATGAAAACCTCAAAATACATTTTTAACGCAGTAACCAATTTTCATTTACGTAAAGCCAATTTTCATGAGATTTGAAAAGAAGATCAGATAAATAAATAAAACAAAAATACACGAAATTTTGGTAAAGTATATGAAATTAAAAGTAATGATAATCATTCAAGGAACAGAAGTACATTTTATTTTTAAAACATATATTCAACTAACAAATAAAATATAAATTTCAATTTTTCAACAGTATTTATTCAAAAGCATATTTTGCATATATTTTTGAAGTATAATTTTCTCATATTTATTATCACTAATTGTCGTTTGTTTCTCATCTTTCAAGTTCTTGAAATTTCTTGACTCTGTGACTTCTGTTGATTTTAAACGATGTATACTACTTTTAGTTTCTTCATCAATTCCCACATTTTAGGTCTCAAAACCTATGTCGTTTTACTTTGATTTAACTATGTTTTCTTTTCTGTGAAAGTTTTATGATTTAAGACAGTAAACTTCAAGACTGTATCAATTAAAATTTTTTCTCGATTTCTCGTAAAATAAAGGAAACTCGTAAGTGAACGGGTTTATAATATGAAAAATAATTACCCATTGTCAAAAAAGACTTATTTATGCACCCTCAACACCATATTCGTCTTACTTCGTGATCAATAAGCTTCTTCAATACGATGTCTCTTTTGTATTACTGTATTAAAAAGAACAACAAAATCATACTAAAAAAATGTTTTTAAAATTTAGTGAACAAAAATTGTTTCTCAGTATATGCATCAGACTCAAAGATAGAAAACTCGGGGAGTAAAGTTTTTCCTATTAATTGGACTACCATTGACGGTAGCAATTCCGTGACACCGTGGCCTCGACATAAGGGCGAGCATTATGCACCTACCGGCTGAGAAACTGTTAATAACCGTTTAATAAATAATAGTTTCGTGAGTAACAATACACGTTAGCCTTGAGGTTGGGACATGAGTAATAATCCCTATAATTATAAATAAATAAAAACTTCAGTATCTAGAGTATTATAACAATAAAGTGATAAATTATAGAAGATATTAACATCACTTACATCATCCGAAGTCATGTGGAAAACAATATTTATTATGAAATTGAAACTCATTAACTTCTTTTATTAAAATCTTTAAATTATTTCACATTATAGAAACATAGCACATTAAAAATCTTTTAACCGTGTATTTAGAGATATTCAATTTATTTATATCTTTTAGATTTTTCGGAAGGGAATTATACAAAATTATTCCTGAATAATAAGGACCTTTGGCAAAGATTTGTTGACACGCCAGTACGATGCATATTAGCCTTATTACGAATGTTGTGTTCTTGAACTAGACTAGTTCTTCTAAAGGAGGGGTGAGATTTTAATAGTTCTGTCTTAACAAACACGACTACTTCATAAATGTATGTGCCAGGGAGACGGAGAATATTTAATTCTCTAAATAAAGATTTACATGAATTTCGGGATTGAGATTTACATACAATCCGAACTATTCTTTTTTAAATTCTAAAAGTTTGAATGCTCTGAGTGGATTGGCCCCAGAAGATAATGCCGTACCCTAAATTAGAATAAAGATTTTGCAAAATACACGTAGCGAGGAACGTGTTGACTAACAATGTTGGCTAAAATTCGTAACGCATAGCATAATTTGTTTAGTTTGGAATTCACCTTATCAATATGGTAATTCCATTTGAGGTTGTCCTGAATATGAAACCCTAAAACCTGAATATGTTGTTATCTAGACTGATATTATTTGACTTTCGTTTAGCGAAAGGGATGTAGTCTGAAGAGATTTCTTTACACTATTGCTAAATGATATGTATACCGATTTATCAATATTAACGATGAGACGATTTGAATGAAACCTAGACGAGAGTTTAGATAGAACTTCTTGCGCATTAACATGTTTACGTAGTAGATTTGCGTCGTCAACAAAGAGAACCATAGGACGTGGTGGATGACATATCGTTTACTTACAATAAGAAGAGGATACGGTTTAAAATTGAACCTTGAGGAACACTGCAAGTAAGTGCTTCGTTTCTGAAAGGTAATATTGACATACTTTATTTTCAACATGGGAAATTTCAACTAGCTGATGCCTGTCTTCCAAGTAGGAAGTTAGCCATTGATATGTCAATTCATGAATGCCCTATGAGTGCAGTTTTGAGAGAAGAATTTTGTGATCGATTATATCGAATGTTTTCGAAAAATCAAGAAAAGTACCTTGTGGATTATCCCCACGGTCAAAAGAATTGGTTACATCAATTAGAAAAGAAAATGTGACGCTGTTGGTTGAAGGGGATTTCCTGAAACCGTGCTGATCGTTTGAGAGAGTATTATTATGCNGGTGGATGACATATCGTTTACTTACAATAAGAAGAGGATACGGTTTAAAATTGAACCTTGAGGAACACTGCAAGTAAGTGCTTCGTTTCTGAAAGGTAATATTGACATACTTTATTTTCAACATGGGAAATTTCAACTAGCTGATGCCTGTCTTCCAAGTAGGAAGTTAGCCATTGATATGTCAATTCATGAATGCCCTATGAGTGCAGTTTTGAGAGAAGAATTTCGTGATCGATTATATCGAATGCTTTCGAAAAATCAAGAAAAGTACCTTGTGGATTATCTCCACGGTCAATAGAATTGGTTACATCAATTAGAAAAGAAAATATGACGCCGTTAGTTGAAGGGGATTTCCTGAAACCGTGCTGATCGTTTGAGAGAGTATTATTATGCGATAAGAAGTCTAAAAGTCTTTTATAGAAGACTTTTTCCAGGATTTTGGAGAAAGTTGGCAATAGTGATATGGATCGATAGTTTCCAACACCACGTTTATTTCCTCTCTTATGTAATGGTTTCATTTGAGCTTTTTTAAATACGTCAGGAAACACACCTTCTGACAAGGAGCTCTTGAAAGTATGAGTTGATTTAATATAACGTGAGAGGAAGATTTCACAATAAATACACGTATATCACCTATTCCTGCTGAATACTTATTTTTTAAACAACTGATGACAGTCATGACTTCAGTAGAGTTAAGTCTAGGAAGTGAACATAGAATGCGGTACGTGTGTGGATGTATTTGGTGGATATTGGTTTTGAGTTACTGATTTCGATATTTTACCTATTTTTTAGAAATAAGAATTAAACAAATTTGCAATGTCATTCGGATTTGATACAATTTTGCCATCGTCTAGCCATTGCCATTGCGTTTTAAAGGAAAGCAAGAGTTGTAATACTTCAAGAATATTAAAAGAAACATTGAATTTATCGTTGCTGCTTTCACATTTTTGCAAGTAATCCCACGTTTCCTGATGTAAAGGGTTTATAAAAGTTGTTAATTTTTTTTCTGTCTAGTAATCTTGTAGAGGATATTTCGTGATTTTAATTTATATTCACTAGTTAATATTTGGGTAAACCTGTCGCTATACCCCGCATTAAATATTTGAGAAGTATACATGAGTCTATTGTTGACAATTATCTGATCCAGCAATGTTTGGGATGAACCAGAGAGGCGAGTGGGGTCGATTATCGTAGTAACAAGATTGAAGGAACTGATTAGATTATTGAACCGATTCTTGGGATTGTGCGCGGAATCCGATTCACTGAGGAAATCGATATTGAAATCGCTACAGATAAAAATAGATTTCGTATATTTCTGTGTTAGACGTTTTAATATGATTTCGAGATTCAGAAAAAATATTTCAATATCTGGAGGTCTGTAAATGCACAAAACTACAATGCCTTTATCGGTCAAACGAACTGCAGGAAGTTCGAAAATAGAACCGAATTTCTCGTAAATTAACAGTGGGGAGGATTAAATGTAATTTCTAACGTAGATACATGTACCGCTGCGAGGATGATTACCTTTGAAATTTTGTCGACAGTAAAAACTAATTAAAGAATAACTTGGGATAAAAGTTCTTTCTATGTCATTGTCATAAAGCGAATGCTCTGTTAGACATAACATATCAAGTTGATAGTCTAGTAAAATAATTTCAATATCTATTACCTTGTTGGAAAGCTACTGAACATTATGATGTAAAATATTTATTTTATTTTCTCGAGGGATGCAATTGAATTTAGATGGTTGAGGAGAATTTATATTAATTGTCATCTTCGAGCAATACATCGAACTCTCGACCGCAAGTTATAACCGTGTTTNCCGGTGAAACAGATTTGGACGGAAGAGGTGAGATAAGGGAAGGAGACAGGTCAAGGACAGGAGAAAGGGAGTGGGGAGAGATGGAGAAAGTGACGAGGTAGCTATAAGGGTGGGTGGTGGACTTGGTGTAGGTGGAGGAGGTGAGGTAAGGCATATAGTTAAGAGAGAAGAGTTGTTCCCCAGACGGTCTCAGATGAATGCCATGACGGTTAAAGTCCTTGGCAAAAAAGATGGGATTGCAGATCAACAAATGTGATGTTTGTGTCTGCCGTCAAAACGTTACCTGGACATGAATGTCGGTCGTTCAGACAGAAGTACAGTGCTCTTTAAACTGGTCAACGATGATTCCATTTATTCAATAATAAAGAGATAAAAAAACGGTAACTCTAATATCGCTTTATTCTAGCCGTTACTAAGTGTATTCAATTCGACACAATTTCTTTCCTTAAGAAATTTGATTCAACATTTCTGAACGCTAACTGATTTCTTTATTTTTTGACAGGATCTCCATATGTCATCTTGTAAATATACATGTTGTTCTATCACGATTACAGACCACCTTAAGTTGTGAGTGCATAATGGTTGAAACATAAATAAATGGAAGTGTCACTTACCAAATCACTACTTTTCGCATTCACATAAATTATTACGCACTTGGTAAAACAGAATTTTGACACACTTATTTTCAGAAACCAAACAGTGGCTTTATTACTAAAAAGCATCGAGTTAACAATTGTTTTTCCTTCATTAATAATCTACCTCTCACAAAATGTTGTACACCACCGAAAATGTTTCAAATTTAAAAAAATTGCGGAAAAATTTCCCCCCCCCCCCCCAAGAAAATGAATTTTTAAAACTTTTTGTGCACAAAAATTTCTATAGTATGGAATCAAACAGACATTCACAGACTGATAATGTTTGGGTCTTCATCATTCTGTTTGCTTTCAGTGGAAGACAATATTTTTTTGTTTGAAGAAATACTATTTGCGACCTCGTCGATATTTCCATAATTCTCAAACATGGAAGAAATCACGAAATTAAACAAACGACAGTTTAATTTATAAATTTATCAACTTCTCAAGAATATATTTTAATGTTAATTGGAAATTTTTGGAGAAAAAACCCTCCCTATTCTGACAATTTTCATCATCATTGTGGTAACTGCAGCGTATGATATGGAGAAACCACCAGAGTTTGAATCAAATTAAGAAAATTTATGTCGTTAGTTTGTATCATTTATATTCAGAAGAATGGACGTCAAACATTACCAACAATAAGAAAATTTACATTTACAAACTGTTGCAGGAATGTACTATTCTTAAAAAATTATGCAAACAAGAAATGAATACATATGTGATTTTATTTTATTTTGAATTTTGTGATATCGACACCTAAGAAAATCCTAGCGTATGCACTTTTGGAAAACAAAAATGATCTGACATGGTCTCTCTTCGAGAAATTTTTTGTTTGTACACTTGCCACGACAAAAATTTAACACAATTTTCTTTGTATACAACCTGCTAAAATGTTCCCGCACCTATCTACCTTCTACGTTTTTGACAACCGACCAATTGCCTGAAGTGATGTTCCGTCATACAAGGACACCATTACCAGAGATAATGCATAGTTACCAAATTGTTGGAGAGGTAAGTACGAAATTATGATCCAAGCGTCTCAATCAATAACTGTTATTTTAAGCAATAAATGTAAGATTCTAAAATAAATAACATTTAATTTCATGTTTTATTTGTTTTCAATAGTTGGTGCATTATTGAATTAAAATAATTAAGGAGTAATTACTTTTTGACACTTTAATATTTCTATCATCTTATATATCAACAAACGTCAGATAATATAATAAATAATTATAAACTAAAATATTTCTTTTAACTTGTGTATCAACAAACGTTATAATAATAATTTATAATAAATTTATTGTCAAAAAACAGTACAAACTGCGTATGGCCACGTGGAGGACAATAAACTAATTTACTCTCCGGAAGCAAGCAAGGGACCATCCCATCAATTCCGATCAAGGGCCCTAAGGCAGAGGCGGATTCAAAAATTAATATATAATATAATTAATAATTAAGAACCATTAGATTTAATGCAAAACGATGACAATTCGCAAATTATGAAAACGCAAGAGAAAACGTAAAACTGACGTATCCAAAACACTGGTCCACCAACTCTCTCTCACGCTGCGTTAAATCGAAAGCGTTAACTCCGTAATGGCATCACCAAAGACATATCGCGTGTTCGTAGCACTACGTGACAGCTATCGTCCAGAACTCGTCACATCACAAGCAGCTCTCAACTCGCCCTTGTGGATGACTAGGAAGTTATGAAGAGGCCCTGGGCCTGGTCTGTAACTCATTTGGATGCAATGTCAAAATCAACATCAACCTTCCAACCCTGAGGTCAAGCCGAACTCAATGTGATCCATGTTTGTTGTGGAGTTATCCTGCAGTCTAGCTGAATGTTATCGCAGTAGTGTAATTGAGGTTAGGATAGCCTGCAACGTAATATAAGACTACGGTGATTTTCCCTGTACCAAGATGACTACAGGTGTCGGCACATTTCAACAATATTTTTCGAATAATAATTAGACAACAATATGTACTTGTGAAATATTTTAGTGTGTGTGTTTTATTAAATACAAATTTGTTAGTATTCTGTTAATATCATGCCTCGTACCGAACTACTTTTATTCTGATCTTAAGAGTGTTCTGAAATGTTAAATTCACCTCTGCCTTAGGACCCTTGATCGGAATTGATGGGATGGTCCCCTGCTTGCTTCCAGAGATATAATTAGTTTATTGACCTCCACTTGGTCGTACACAGTTGGAAACGTTTTTTTTTTACAATAAATTTATTATTATTATTATTAGTATTATTATCATCATCCTGAGAATGAGAAATAGCGACCCATACATTACAATAGTAGATAAGAAGTTAGAACTTTTGCATTTGCTTCCCCAGCGTGGGGAAGATCTCCCAATTCAATTCTCTGCTGCTCCTATGCCTTGCGGAAGAGTGATGTAAAAGATCTGAAGCAGAAGCTATTTGGTACATTTTACATCTTACTTGATCTGAGTTGCAAAAGCACCTGTCTTTCAGGTCTCATCGCTTAGTGAGAAAATTCCTTACTCTTACAATGCTAGTTTTAGATACAATATGTTGTTATTATTATTATTTAGAATTTGGAATGCAATTGTTTATTTTTTAGAATTTATTGATGGTTACATATTACTTCGAGTTGCATGTTGTGTTTGAAAGTCGGGAATACTGAGTACTAAGCTTTTCCGATTATTTAAATTGTTCAAAATTGAAAGAATAAGATAACATTGTTCAATTTTCGAATCCGTGTTGGGAGGGGGGACGGGCGACATTTTCATCATTATTTGTCATAAACAACAGACTTTTTAAGCTTTAGGGAATCAGTGTAACTCACTGGGTTATGATTTAATACTTATTGAATAATTGTTATCCAAATCTTGGTGCGAATGCAGAATTTTAATTCATTCTTCAACAACCACGCACACAAAGCTACTATAAATGAGCACCAGATTTATCTTTAAGTCGAAAGAAATGGATAGTGGCAGTGGTCACATCATTCAATCCTCGCACAAAGACCATGAAAATACGACTTCTATTGGCGGGTTATTCTATTGCAATGGGGAAATAAATGTCCAAAATGCCCTATCCTCTTAGATCAATATTTTAATTTTTTCGCTAGTACAGTGTATTGATTCAAATGAGTTAGTCATTTAACATCATCAGACTCCATGTTCATGACACATATATTAATCTCTATTTACGACTGTTTTATCACTCCTTAGTCATTTCATGTCTCACTCCCTTGTCATTTTTTAAATTCGCGCGTCTCAAGGTAGAGGTGGTCTTGTAGGAACGGTTGATGTGGCGGCAACCCTATCGGTGGATTGCTAAGTCGTAGTCTGAACGCGGTTTTTTATTAGACGCGACTTGAAAACCCGATTTCGCTTGCTTTCCAAGCCATGGCGCGTGCCGTGTCTCTCCAGACCTCGGATGTCGTAGGTTTGAAACAGCGTCTCTCGTCTCGCGCAAGTGGCTCATTGAGGTTGTAGGAAGCACGGATGAAATGGATGATTTCAGGCGCGTTGAAAACTTTAGGGAGCACTTGATTCGACTGAGGATGCTGCATCTACGTGATCGCAGTAATCCTCTAGAAGAGTATAACGAGATTGAATTTCGAAGACGATTTCGATTTTCGAAAGAAACAGTTGTGGACTTGGCCGTCATGTTAAGACCTATATCACAACTTGATACACGATTGCCCGTATTTCTGCAAGTTTTGGTTGTTTTGAGGTTTGTATACCTAATTTAATTTTGGAAGCCATTATAATGTGAATCGAAAAGTCGTAAGTCTTTTATTACTTATTTAATCAGTTTATTATTATTGTTAAGTTAAATGTTAAATCTAGAAAGAACTTTTTATAGATATGAACAAAGAAGTATATATTGATAAAATTTATAGATACTTATACATTCATATGATCGTTTTACTTTTCAGATTTTATGAACAGGAGCATTCCACATGGTAGTGGAGGACATAATTGGATACACGAGTCTCAAGTATCCAGACTTATAAAAAACGTTTCCGAGGCAATTTGCCATCTGAAGCCTATATTATTCTTCTTCCCTCACAGACGGGAACATCCGAGGATTAAGCAACTTTTTGCTGAATTTTCAATATACATTCATAGTTATCCTTTTCTTAACCAGGTAGATTGAATGAATATTAAAATTAATGCAATTATATGAACGTATGTTCAGGCTCAAATGTTATGTAATTTGTTTAGTTACAATTAAACAAAGTAATATGAAAAGTTCATTTAATCCATTTCAGAGATAATTTCCCTGGCGTTCTTGGTGCAATTGATTGCACGCACATCAGTATCGCGTGCCCCAGAAGAGGGGAAGCTGAACGGTTCTACAACAGGAAGTGATACTATTCAATAAACTGTCAGGTACTTTTTTTCCTTCACATTAGACCCCTACTATTTTATGTTGTAATCATTCCATCTATAATACGATTCCCCTATTTACAATAGACATTAATATTATTAAATAAATAACAACTTACTACTTTTTGTGATCAAGTAAGATCTGTATTGTGTATTTAAAAAAAACGCAATATACATATTAATTATTATATNAAAATAACATTCTCTCTGATGATCAACACAGTTTTAGGAAATCCTTTTCCACTACAAGCGCCATATTTTCCTTCTTAAACAAAGTTACCACATCTCTTGACCGTGAACAAAATCCTCAGGGTGTTTTTCTTGATTTATCCAAAGCTTTCGATCTCATCGATCACGAAATTCTCCTTTCCAAATTGCATTCTTTAGGCATTCGTGGACTTCCACATCAATGGCTAACTTCTTATTTAAAAGATAGATATCAACAGGTAGAAATATCCTATACTAAAAATAAAATACTTCAGCATTGTCTTTCAGAAACAAAGCCACTTACTTGCGGAGTACCCCAAGGATCAATTCTCGGCCCTATACTCTTTTTATTGTATGTGAACGACATGTCATCATCCACATCAGATTGCAAAATGGTTCTTTTTGCTGATGACACTAATTTACTATGTAAACACGCCAATGCTCAAAAAGTTTTGTCTAACCTTTCGACTTGGTTCCATGCAAATCGTCTCATTGTAAACACTGACAAAACAGTGTCTATGTCATTTCACAATAGTATCACAAAATCTTTACCCCAGGTTTCTCTTTCTTTAAACGGAACACAATTAAAAACTGTTACAAATACAAAATTCTTAGGTCTCCATATTCAAGACAACCTCAAATGGAATTGTCACATTGACAATCTTAATTCCCAATTAAGCAAATTGTGTTACGCATTCCGAATCTTAGTTAACGCAGTTAGTCCACGTATTTCCCGTTGCGTATATTTTGCAAACGTTTACTCCCATTTACGTTACGGCATTACCTTCTGGGGTAATTCCGGTCAGAGTATTCAAACTTTCAGAATTCAGAAGAGGATAGTTCGGATAATTTGTAAATCTCACCCCCGAAACTCTTGTAAACCTTTATTCAAGGAATTAAATATCTTAACACTTCCCTGCATTTATATTTATGAAACGGTCGTGTTTGTTAAGACCGAATTACTGAAGCACCACCCTTGCTTTATACGAAACAGTCTCGTTCACGAACACTATACACGCAATAGTAGTAATATTCATCGCCCTAGAGTGTCAACCACTCTTTGCCAAAAGGGACCATACCATTCGGGAATCGTTCTATATAATTCCCTGCCCAAGAATATAAAAGATATTATGAAATTGAATATCTTCAAATCCGCGGTTAAAAACTACCTCCTGCACCAGTGCTTCTACACTGTAAAAGAATTTATTGATTTTAACAAAAGTTAAATTCGTCTTGTGCTTTATCACGCCATTGCTGTAGTACTTTTTAAACAACTTATAACAATTTCAAAAACTATTTTCTTGCATGATTGTGTTGTCTTATGGCTCATATTAATTTAGTTTTATGTGTACTCAACATTGGCACGTTTGTGTACATAAATTCTGTAGCCCCATCCTGGCCCGGGTTTTTCTCCGGTTTTCCTTCGGGTAGAGGCGGATTTATCATACAGGTTCTCTAGGCTTTGTCTAGGGGCGGGTCTATTGTAACAATAAATCGTGAATTTAGTGTTATTTCAATTTTTAAGCACTATACTCAGAATAATCTATAGTTCGATAATAACTTACATGTAATTTTTTGCTTAAAATTACAAACATATTGACATTCTATTAGTATTATAACTCGCAGCTAACTTTTTATCTTATCTAGGAATTTTTGCTGAAATTTTTGAATCCGCCTCTGCCTTAGGGCCCTTGATCGGAATTGATGGGATGGTCCCTTGCTTGCTTCCGGAGAGTAAATTAGTTTATTGTCCTCCACGTGGTCATACGCAATTTGTACTGTTTTTTGACAATAAATTTATTATTATTAATTGTCTGAAAAAGGTGGAAAATTAATTCAATTGTGTTAAACTCATGCTATAACCCTGTTTTAATTACAGGTTATCTGTGATTCTCACATGAGAAATACAAATATTGTTGTAAAGTGACCTGGGTCCTGCCATGACAGCAGAATATTTCGCAAATCTGCGATAAAATGGTATTGCAGAGAAATGTATATAATAGTCACTTCATTGGCGACAATGGCAATGTTTGTAGCAGATACCTTCTGACACCTATCTTGCATGAGGAAAATAATGATCAAAGAAGGTACAACGCCGCACATTGCAGAGCCAGAAATGTTATTGATCGCGTGTTTGGTAACTGGAAAAAGAGGTTTCCTTGTCTCCACTACACACTCAGGACCAAACTTGAAACCACATTAAAAATTATTGTGGCGACAGCAGTGCTTTATAATATGGCTCGAGAGGGAGGAGAGGAGGAATTAGAGGTAGAAACACCTAATGAGCGCGTTGCGGGGTTGAGATGGAGGGACTACTTTACAAGGACTCATTTTGAATAAAAATTGTCAGTAAATATGTTTTTGAAACTTAGTTTTATTTTCTTCTCCGTAAATTTCCATTTTCACATCATGTTCCACCCTCGCCATTTCCATTAATTGCTCTTCACTTCTCGGTCGCGTCTCCCATTTTCATTCAACATAACATAATTAATCTGTTACCTGGCGGTGAGGTTCACCGCAATCTAAGAGGTTTCTATGTATCTAGGTTCTTTAGGCTATGACCTAGGGCCGGAAGTCTCATTAATACTATCATTATTAATATTTAATTTTGAGCTATTTGAATGTTAACGATTTATTGGCAATATTTGCGAATTATTTCAAGACTTGTTAGTACTATACTCTATAGGGTCAGGCGGAGTAATTTTAAACACGTTTTTAATGTATCTCGTTCACGTTTGAATTTCATTGTCTTTATTTGTAAAAATACGTTCTTTTAAGCACACTAATGGGATACTCATATACTTTATAATTCGCCGACCCCACATGAAGTGGGAAAAGGCTGGGTTAAACAACTCTTATACTTTATAAATCTCGTGTACCAAAGATTCTAAGAATGAAATATCCCACGCTTATTTTTCTGGTACTCGNGATACTCATATACTTTATAATTCGCCGACCCCACATGAAGTGGGAAAAGGCTGGGTTAAACAACTCTTATACTTTATAAATCTCGTGTTCCAAAGATTCTAAGAATGAAATATCCCACGCTTATTTTTCTGGTAACAAGTACTCTGTATCTTGGTAGTTACCCCAAAGACAACGGTGTAATGGTATACAACAACTAATTTCATTACGTATGGAACAAGTACGGGAAAGTATGGAGCAAATGGGCATATGTCATATTGGAGTTGCAGGAACTTCAAATTGTATTTTAAAATTTCTAAAAACATGTTTTCATTTATTCCTATTCGATTTTTACACGTGCCCAGAAATCAATTGAAATATTTATTTCGACCTAGTATGTACACAATTGACTTGAATATCGCAACGATTGAAAAGTGGATTACCGCCATCGTGTTAATTTTAACTTGGTATTTTAACTTGTTAATTAACAAATATGTTAACTTTAACTTGGTAGCAAAAAGAAAAAAAAGTTCACTTCTTATACAAATAAAACCATTCCACAGAAAAATTAAAAATATGAAAAACAAACCATCAAAGAACAAAGTCAAAGTAAGCAATAATCAAGTCTAGAAAACTTGTCTTTGTCATTTTGTAAATTCAATTGGTTTTTAATAAATTTGATGTGTAACATTGCTGGAATAATTAGTTTCTAGTAATTTGGCTCCCGATCTACATAATAACCCAATTGAAACATAATCCCAATTGAATGATCTAAATCTTAAATTAAACAGTATTGCAAGATCTAAAGCTAAACGGTGTAATGAAATAACACTATGTTAGGGTGTGTTAATATTTTCATCAAATTACGATAGTAAGACGTTGAACAATATGTACCAATTATCCTGATTTCTCTCGTCCATTTTGATGTAAAAGCCGTAAATCTCTCATTGATAGTTTTATTAATCATCAAAACGTCGTGGAATCCAGAAAGTTCTCATTTAATTTTATTTTTACACATTTTATTTGTTATTTTCTGGATAAACCCAACATTTCAACTNGGGTGTGTTAATATTTTCATCAAATTACGATAGTAAGACGTTGAACAATATGTACCAATTATCCTGATTTCTCTCGTCCATTTTGATGCAAAAGCCGTAAATCGCTCATTGATAGTTTTATTAATCATCAAAACGTCGTGGAATCCAGAAAGTTCTCATTTTATTTTTACACATTTTATTTGTTATTTTCTGGATAAACCCAACATTTCAACTACATAATCATATTGAAACGTACTAAAAGTGATTAGGTGCAAGTTAATTCATAAATACACATCCATTGTACGACAATATTGCGCCAGACTTATTGGAAATTACTAGGATTACTATTACCCCGATACTTGAAAAACGTAGGATAAATGTACAATGTGGGGTCCGCGAAACTACTAAAAGATGCTACAAAATATTTTCTCTTTCCTTAATATAATACTGACAATAATAAATAAAGAAATTTTAAAAAAAATGTCAATAAATTCCCCACAGTAGTGCAATAAACTCAGTGCAGTAACTCGAAATTCAATCTTATGGATAACTAAATTTTCGTAAAGTTGTTTTCCATAGTGGGCGTGGAATGGTTATATTTCATCCACAGTGTCACCGATTCCCAGTTTTGATCATCTTTTAGTTTCTCTGTTTCACGCAGCAACGCTCAGATCCCTTGTTTACATTAACTACATGTTTACAATTACTCTGTCTGACATGAAACGCGTGAAATGTCATTGAATAATCTTACCTTAATGGTATTCCATATTATATTATTTGTGTTAAATTATAAATATTTTCTAAGGGTCTTGAAAAAAAACAATAGAATTTTAAATTAAGCTAAAACCAATTTATCGATTTACACTCGTGATTCTTACATATTAATTTATATGTTTTTTTCCAAGAAAGAAGTTCTAAAACGTTACTAGTAAATCTAAAGTGATGGTCTCTTTAATTTTAAAAAAATTGCCCAAATATCCTTTGAAATTAACTAAATCAACATACAGTCAACAATTAACAGTTCCCAAAACATGTCTCCTCAGGGAGTTACTAATTCATAAAATAAAAGTTATATTCACAAAAAAATAAAAGTTACTTATAAAAATGTCGTGCTTTACAAATGATCTAAAAAAAGAATCACTGATCGAAATGACCTGTAGTTTGACCCCGACATGTGTGAATTACAGAATACAAAAAGAAACATATGAGTCACACACATATTAGACCTGCGCTATCCAATAAACGTTTCTTGGCCCGAGTATTACAGACCATTTTATAATTTTTTGAAAAATTTAACGATCAGCGACACAACTTTAAGTTATAAAACAATGCTGTCAGAATTGGTTTTGGCGAGTTCAGACATCCGATGAGAGAATAATGAAAAGTGCGTTCAGAATTACGCCGTCATACATCACTCGTACAATATGAAAACATTTTTATATAATACTAAATATTAAAAATCTACCAAATTTATTTTTACAGATTGAAATAATACAAATCTCTTGATGAGAATAAAAATACCTAGTTACAAATAAATATGATGCATTAGTTTTTTTCATCGGGCAATACTGTTGTCAAACCCCATCGCATGTCGACTCGATCGATCAAAATTGTACAAAAAATGGCCCGCGGGTAGAAGTATTAATCGAATCAGTTTCGACTTCAACCTCTATGTTTTGCAAGAAAGGTGACTGCATCGATTGTTCATAGACGTTCCGGGCATTATAAGGTGTGAGGAATGACTCGGGGCAGATACCTGGCAAAGGTTTGTTCCAGATGATTGTAAAATTCAAAGACACTAGTTCATTTTTTTTAAACAAAAAGAGCTATAACAGCTAAAAGACTTGACAGTCAAGGATTCACTCATTTAATTTCTCAGCAAAGAAAATTAAGAAACATACACATTACTCTTAATTTTTTTTCTGTTATCGTACATTTTAAATATCATACCCATTACATTGGCGGAGTTTTATTCATTTTGTACATTATTTTTAAGATAATTTCCTGATAATATACGCACTTAATAAAATAGCTTTAACATGGCCTTTATCGCACTCCGCAATTAAAATTTATGCAAGTACTGATACCGCAATCTAGGTCGTAGAAAGTATTCGACTATTTCAATAACTTATTTAACATTGTATCAGTTAAGCGAAAGTAATTATTTTCACCACAGTGAATATAGCATATACATCCGAATCGTCAAGACATTTTTTAAATAAATTCCATTAGAAATATAATATAACAATGTATCACATGGCACTGGAAATGAAAATATTATCTCTTTTAGGAGAAGTTACGTTAAAACATTAAAACATTCCTCAATTTAGTAGTGTCAATAATGGGGAAATGAAGTGAGTAAATACACAATATTGTCAAACTTTGTTACAATGATCAAATTCCCTTTAAAACACACAGACACAAAATAATTTTAAAATTCCTTTAATTAAAAAAAATATTGTCTACAAAATGACATTCCTGTATACAAATAACACATTGATGATGGTCAAGGTTGGTACGATCTTTTTACGAAGTGTTAACACTATGTGATTATTTCAAGCAAAAACAATTCAACCATATATTATTCGCATTACGTTGCAAATTATCTTCCGTACAGTTTGCACAGCTGTGGTTTCGAACATGTTAATAATCTTCAGTGCGTACATTATCGCAATAAATACGCAATTAGAGCTTTTGCTTTCCGCCGAACTGAAGCATTATGGACACGGTCCTCTGTGTCGTTGCAAGGCTTTCGCACAGACATCAATTACAGTCAGCGGAAACGTATTAATAATTTTCCATCTCATCAAAAGACGATCCAAATACATAAAACACATGTTGATAACGTCGCCAGCTGTGGTCAGTCTTCGTAATTACGGCGCTGCTGTCGCTGGCGAAAAGGTCGTAATTACACGTTTGAGTTCGTACTAGTTTCAGAAGGCTTCCTTTGAAAATGTGTTAGTGAAAAGAACTCGGAGCTATTACGGATTCTCGCTTTAATATATGCGTTCATAACATAGGTATTAATTTAACATAATTATTTTCATACGAATGATTTATTAAAAATTGTATTACATAACTACGGGAAACGAAAGAAAAATACAGACATTATCATCAGAATTTGATGAAGTTTGCTTTTAAAACTCACGAACGAAAATCGAAAATCGTTGAAGAACTCATTCATTCATCAACGCCTAGCAAAAACTATTAGAGACAGAAATATGAAATATTGTCAGAATTTTGTTATTATGTTGTATTGGCTCACTAAGAATAACTGTCAGGGTAAGAATAGCAAGTAAAGATTACAAAGTGACAAATAATAATAAGCTTGTTAACAATTTGTGTTTTCTTCCCGCCTCGCGGTGTTGTGAAGCTCTGGTGTCTAGGTGACTTGACTCGATCGGCTTCGCTTTGAATACGAAACCCCTCCAATGTTTTCCTGAAAAAGAAAGAACATATCCTCCCGACATAATCATTTTTCACGCACACTCTAATGACACATGAACGAAAATATTACCTTAATAAACGAACGAAAAAATAAAGAACAATAAAACTAGATTAGATTTATATATTTAAAATGTCTATTGATTTATCTATTTTCAAATTAGCGAATTAATTTTTCCCTTATTACCCTTACGCGCCATCGGTGGTACATACACTAAAGAAAGAAAGAGAGAAAGAAAGAAAGAGAGAAAGAAAGGAAGGAAAGAAGGAAGGAAGGAAAGAAGGAAGGGACTATTTTCATATTCCTTGTCCATAGAGAAATTGTCTTGTCGATATTTTTCCTTCTTTTTCTAAGTGTTCAGTTATCCTTTTCGTACAGATTTTGTCTAATATTTTTCCCATTATGGGGAGGAGAGAAATTGTTCTCTAAGGCCTAGGATCGTTTTCTGACTTTTCTGCTGATTCTTTCAGCACTACTACTAAGGCTGTCTTCCATATTTTGGGGAATGTGCGAGGCATTCATTTAGTATCTTTATAAACCGGTCTCTTAATTTTGATATGGCTTTTAGTATAACTTCTCCCTTCAGTCCATCCCACAGTAGCTGCAGGTTCGTGTGTCTTGTGTATGCCGCTGGGTGGCCATATCTCAAACAGCTCTGGCGTCTCGTTGGTACTGAGAAGTCGGCAACTTTGTATGATGTCCAACCGGCGTATAGCCTGGTCTTGTTCGTAGCTATTCTCCATAGTTTTGGAGGGAATTCAATAACCTAATGTTAATTATCAGAGTTTTCCCTGCCTTCTGGTTTCCCCTGGAATCTTTCAAATGCTTCTATCTTGAACTGTGATGAATAGTAGTATTCATCCTGAAAGATTTGGTAGTAGATGTCCTCTTTCATTTCAGTTTCATTCCTCTCCTTTTCTATGTCGTATACGACTATCTTGGTGTTTATTTTCTTCCTTGTTCGAATGTCCAAGGTATCTTTGGTTATTTCTTTTAGTTTCTCTACTTCTTTTCTGTTTTCTGTTTCTATGATTACTCCCTTGTTGGGAAGATGTTTGACCTTTATCTTTTACAATTTTCTGCTTTCTTTCTATATCCTATATTATTTGTCGGCGTGTTTCTTTGGAATCTCTTATGTTATCCTTCTTGGGGAGAATTAGCATCGTTGTCTCGGGATCATTTGTTTGTAGACCTTTTGGTTTCGGGGTTACTTTGGCAAATGTTTGCGGTGGAGTTTTTATTATCTCCGCCAGGGTGTCTTTGGTTGATTTGATTTCTGTTAGGATGTGTTCTTTAAATAGGACGGCATCTTTATTTGGCTGTATGATATCCGAGATTATCTCGGCTTTTGCAGTTTTAATCGCTTTTCTGTTGAGCACTGGTTGTCAACCTCTTTATCAACATTTTAAAACATCATTTCCCTCTTCACAAATTATCTTTCCTTCACAATCTTCTCCCCCGTAATTTCTTCTATCCTTTTCTTGTTTCCTGCATCATGTCCATCAACCCGTGTAAATTTATCATTACTTCCTTACCATGTTCATCCTTACGTCCGACAAGATTCGTGTAATGGTTTTCCATTTTCAACAATATGGTCTTCTCCATTTTGTTCCTGTCCCTATCCATCCTCTCGATTAACAGGTTCCATCGTTCATCTATTGTGTTTATTATTTTCTCTTCTAGTGTTGCTACGATTTCTCCCCCTCCCATATGTGCAGCTCACATGAAATATACTCTCCAAATTTAGCAGACCACTCTCCACAACCAAATAAAATAAACGTCGAAATCGTCAGAATTAGTCAATGAAAATCTAAACCACTTCATGGTATACATCCTCAAGGTCTAGATGAGCCTCATGTCGACGAAGCTGCGTCGAACGCCTGGCTTACAAAAGGGGATGGATACCCGGAAACGGAGGGATTTCTCATGGCAATTCAAGACCAAGAATAAGCAAAAAAACTAGAGAAAATGTGTATAGCAGATGACAATTGATGACATGCAAAATTAAATCAGAAACTATACGACACATCACAGGAGGATGTCTATTAGCACAGACATATTACACCCACAGACACAATTAGGTTGGTAATACTATCTATCAGAAACTCTGTGGGAAGCATGGACTAATAGAGGACACTGTCCCGTACTATAAGTACTTCCAAAACCAATTTTAGAGAACCGCAGGTACAAGATTTATTTTTATTGATCAATTCTCACTGACAAGACAATCCATCACAACAGGTTAGATATTATCTTGATAGACAAACTCAAGAAAATCACACACATCATAAATATTGCAGTATCCAACACCCACAAACTACTTACAATGAGAAAATTCAAGAACATGAAGATTTGAAAACAAATTCTTCGTCTACGGAATATGGAGTGTGTATATATAGTTCCTATGGTTCTCTCCACATCTGAGCATCAATCGGCTTCATCTCCCCCAAAAATATTTTTCTAACATTAGAAAATGCAGCCATTCTTAACACCTGCAGAATAGTCAGAAGATTTTTAAATTGTGATATTGCTCGAGTTGAGGATGCCAGCACCTCATCTGAATCCAAATAAACGTTGTGAAAATAGTGAATGATGGTAATAATAATAATTGAACTGAATTGAATTTATTGAGTTTACAAGTAGTTTTGGGTCCTGATAAGTCATACAATAATAATGAAAATTTATTCAGAATTTTTGTTCGATTACATTGTATTACATTTTGTTAATTTGTTTCTCACAAAAACTATTTTTTTACAATATATTATTTTCCTTTATACATTTTATATTTAATTTTCTTCCAAAATCTCTCTAAGTTCCTTCGGAACTTGTCAGAGAGTTTTTTTTACATTACTTACTTTCATAACCTTGCTACTACTACAATTTTTTATAATTTGAAAACTAGTATAATTTGTATATTTTTAAGTGTTATTAATATACATTATATTATGTTATTGTTATATTTACAATGTTATTTTATATACTAATACATCAATCTTGTTTAATAAGCATTCTTTTAATTTCTTTTTTAATATTGTCTTTGATTTAATTTCCAAAATTTCATCCGGCAAAGAATTTAAAAGTTTTTGTATTTGCCTCCTTAATGATCTATCTCCATATTTATTAAATGTTATTGGTATAGTATAATTATTTTTCTTTCTTTTATTATAATTGTTTTCAATCATCCTTTTGTATTTATCTTCAAAGAAATTTTTATAAATGATTTTAAATTCATATAACTCAAAATATTGTGTTTTGAACAAATCTCTTTTTAGTTTATTTAAGATCTTCATTTTTTCTGATAAAATTTGGATACTTTCGTTCTGTATATTATGTACTACTTCTAAATGAGTTTTAGAAGCAACTCCCCAAACTCCTATTCGATGCCTTATCAAAGACTCTATTAAAGCAAAGTAAATCTGTTTAAAAGTTGAGTACGATACACAATCTTTTACATTTATTAATTTTCTCGTACATATTCTCATTTTTCTACTTGTTTCCAAAATCAGTTCTCTCCAGTTTAGCCTATTATCCAAAATAACTCCTAAATACTTAAGTTTATTCACTGTGTCGATGATGTTTTTACACTTACAATTATTTAACATTTGATGTATACAATTTTCTATATGTATTATTATATCTAACTTTTCTCTAGTCGTGTGTGTTCTTGTTATGTATAGTAATTTTGTTTTTCTTTTATTTATGATTAACCTCTTATCGTGACACCATTTTGGAAATATACCAAATTCTTTTTGCACATTTTGTTTTGTTACTCTTACATCTTTATCTGCCGAAATAAAGATGTCTTATAAAGTCATCTTATCATCTGATAATAATAATAATAATAATAATAATCAGTCTTACCAATAGAATATACGTATATTTGGAACAAAACAAAATTCCTACTAAAGAGCAAAAGGGATGCCGCAGAAACCATATGGGATGCAAAGAACAGCTGATAATACACAACGTTGCCACAGTCAAGCTTTTAGGAGCCAAAGGAACATCCACATGGTTTTCATCGATTACCAGAAGGCATTTGACAGCGTTCCACATTCCTGGTTAATTGAAATCGTTTAAATTTATAAGATCAACCCACTCATATCGTCCTGCGTATCTAAATGGCGAACAACTTTGAATCTACGTACAAAACGGAAGACAATACGTACTGGAGAGATTTTAAAAAAAAAGAAAAAACAGGCGCCTTCCAGAGAGACTCACTAAACCCCCTGTTATTTTGCCACGCCATGAATTCTCCACCGAGACAGCTCAGTAAAACACGTTTTGGATTTCAAATAAAATCTGGTCGCTCACACCATACTTTATCTCATTCTTTCTATATGGATGACATAAAATTGTATGCTTCCAATGAAACACAACTTAATCAACATATGAACATTACAGCTGACATATATGCTCATATTGAAATGACTTTTGATCTCGATGAATGCAAAACTCTACACATGAACAAAGGAAAACTAGATGCTGAAACTAACAAAATAGAAAAGGATTTTGCCATAACATCGTTAAATAAAAATGAAACCTACAAACCTTCCAAGGAAATATGATAAAGCACTCTACTATCAAACATCACCTGCTGGAGGAGTATCTCAAGAGGATTAAGAAGATAGTACAATCTGAATTAAGATCCAAGAACATGATTAAAGTTATTAGCACCTTAGGAATACCTGTACTAATATACTCCTTTGGAATCAAGTGGTTAAACACAGATATTCCAAGAAAAACCAGGGTATGAATGACACAACATGGAGTGCACCACCTCAAATTCTTCATTGAAAGATTTTGTTTACCTCGAAAGATGGCTGGGAGAGGTCTGTTAGATTTATCAAGACTACGCAGTCAACAAACTCATTCCCTGAGAGAATTTTTCCATCTTAAAAAACATCAGTCGCTTTTACACGAATCAGTAGTACAAAGCGATAAATCATACACATCTTTCAGGTTGGCAGTGTCGGACATGGGTTTGCACAGTGCAACATCTGAGGGAAATGGTAAATACTTGGAAGAAGAAACAGCTTCATGAAAGACATTTTAATGACCTACACCAACCAGAGGTAAGCCACGAAGCATCTTATACGTGACTACCATTTTATCTGTTTGCCGAGACTTAAGGGTTTCATTTAGGAATTCAAGGCCAAATTATCAACACCCTTAATTACAGGAGATATATTCTAAAAGACCCCACTGTAAGCAACAGTTAATGCCGCCAATGCCATCTGATGGAGGAAACTATCCAACACATCACTGCAGGATGCAAACTTTTTGCTCAGGCGGATTACTTGCACAGGCACAACTTGGTGGCAAAAATCATTCATCGAAACATATCGGATAAATACAAACTCACTCAAGACAAAACTCCATACAACAAGTATCAACCAGAGACAGTGTTAGAGAATAAAACCCATAAATTATGTTTTGATCGAGCCATCCTCACTGACAAATCCATCCACCACAACCGTCCAGATATAACGTTATTTAACCAAAATAGTAAGACCACGTTACTCATACACATTGCAGTGCCGAACACAAATAACCTACAGAAGAAAATTGCTGAGAAAATGTCAAAATTCATCCCCCTCTCTCAGGAACTTCATAGAATCTGGAAGATGAAGCAAGTCCTTATAGTCCCAATTGTAATCTCTGCAACAGGAGTAATTCCAAAATCTATACATTCCATTTTAAAAACATTAAATTTACCCAAACACATTTACATATATCTGGAAAAAGCCATCATTATTGCAACATCCCGTATAGTTATTATCTCTAGAAAATTGATAGAGAAATAGACACTTGGTCTCTAGACCCGTGCCATTTTATCAATCAGCATTTTCTGAGAAAGCAAAATTCAACCACAATAATAATAATAATAATA
>NNCF01126865.1:54241-100523 GCA_002313205.1 Laupala kohalensis | reverse complement strand
TTTATATATATATAAATATATAAATAGAATATTTATCAACAGCAAGGTCTAATAAAAGTTGTTTTGACAATTGTTTTATTTTTCAACTTAAATAAATGTGTTTTATTATTTTAATTTCTTCCATTGCTCTCAAAAATTATGTTGCTTGAAGTCATCAATTTTTAGCGGCACTTATTTTAGTAAAGCGATTTGAGTTTAATGATGGATCACACGGAGATTATATACTGAAGGACCCTATCACCGAAATACAATAGATTATTTGTACGAATAAGCGAGTCCCTGATATGCCTTCCAATTAATCAGCTCAACTTCCTTCAAGCGAGAGAGGTAGCACAAAGGAAAACAATTTTAAGTTCCCCATGTCTTATCCCCTTACCTACGTCTTCTCCCTCTCCCTTTTTTCATTGCCGTTTCCATCGTCGACTCCCTACACTTTAAATTTATGCGGGAATCTCGGGAAGTACAATGGAGGATTTCTGCATATCCTCCGTCCCTCCGTCCCCGTCTCAAGAAAATCTTTCTTCTTTTCCCTTCACCCCCTCCAGTCGTTTGTAAGCTGACAGCGTTTAAACGCATGTATTTCTTCTCTTTCTTTTACAACAGAAAACGGTCCTTCCATCACATTTAGCTCTTCGATAATCCTAGATTCGTTCTTGCGGACGAGACCCGTTCCTTGTGACCTTCCGGCGCTTTGTTGCGCGTTCGCTGAGGGGAATTGGGGAAGAAAAGAAATAGTGGAATTGGTAACCTTTAAGGTCTAACGTATTGAGGGGAGGAATGCAATAGAGTGTAGATCTAAATGCATATGGTGGATTGAAGGTAGCTATGCCCTCTTTACGGAAAGAACATCATAAGAGAAAACGAGATGAAAGACTTTTCATATAATTTCAAACTTCAGGGAAAATATAGATTAAATATTTGAATCAATATACAATCGACCTTTTATATCCAGTCAACACAGCAAAAATACGTACACAATTTTCAAATTTATTTCTTCCATTTTTGTGCGTACTTGTGAAGCAATTCGGTACCTCAACATTCCCTANTATATATATATATATATATATATATATATATATATATATATATATATATATATATATATACATACATATAGCAATATTTGAACAGTAGTGTGACAACTAAAGTCATTTCCTTACAGCAAATCATTAGACTTCATTTCTCATTGTTATGAAAATTGTCGTAAATGTTTTCAGTCACAACAACTCGTGCATTGAATGCAATGAAAACGAGACGTGTTTATTTCAAAATCTCTTAAATTTAGAACTCACTGATCGAAATGGAGTATTGTATATATGTCAGAACATCTTTCCATATATAGAGTAATGCATATAGCATACATGCGATAAGCTATTACATACATTAGTATAGTGATGATACAATACAAGAATAAGTAATATTTTATTCTCTACAGACAAGAATGCAAAACGAAGGAACTACTAATTTCTCGACCTTTTTTACGTGTCTTGGCGATGCTTCAACAATATCATGACGTAAGTCATAGTGTCCACTCTACAAAATAAACTAATAATGTGATGTTTAAAAAGATACTCAAGTAATTTTTTGTCAAGTGACACAGGGTCTCGAGAATCCGATCATTAAGGAATGATTCTAATTCCAATGCATTAATATTGTCAAAGTTTACAATGATTATGCGAGTCCGCTTATATAGACTATCAATAATGACAACTGTTCAGACATTTTATCATGTGATGTTATTAAGTCAAGTGAGTCATCTCTGAAACCTACACTCTTCGTGCATGAGGAGTGACACATCTCAATTGTTGGCTTTCTGTGGAAAATTTCGTCTAACATCATAGGTCTATTCAAATTCCACGCCTTGGAGTTAAAAAAATACAGAGGAAATCAATGGACATAACATAATTGGATCTATTAATTACAAGTTCCTTTATTGATAATATTTGTAAATCACGATGCTGCACTTCTTCGTCTGAACCAGTCCAAGAATTTCAGTAATATTACGTAATATTCACGATATCGAAAAAACAATCGATGGATGGTCAAGTGGTGACGTCACGCAATCGATTGCACCAATCGAACATGCAGCCACGCGCACAAAGGGGACAGCTTGAAACAAGGAATTTCTTTCATTCGTACTTCGCTTCGCTCTCCAACCTCGTCTGCGGAGAAAACTCTCTTCGCACTACCACTCTCGTTAGTCGGCATGCTGGCTGACATTTTCCTGCTTCAACCCTGCACCAGGACGCAGCTGAAGGCATTTTCGTCTACGTGAAGATCTTTCTCCAATGCATTGGTCTTCAACTCAACTCCACTGAACAACAACACAGAACTATTCAACGACGTCAACTTCACGCCTCCTCAGCGGAATTCCACGGAACAGCTGAGCTCATCTCATCAGTATCAATCAACTTTGTATTTCATATTTCTTCTCCATTTCCTTCATATTGCATGTCATATTAAACTGTTTTTGTTGGCAATCAGTACTAATCTACACCTCATCCTTTTCTCATTCTTTACACTTACAAACATTTGGTTCTTCGAACCTAATCATCAATGTTCAGGTCCATTTAGCAAAATATCTGCACAACAACTATAATCTGATCCCGAACCCTTACGATGTCTATTCATTAACAGATGCTCACATTTAATCATCCCTTTTACGCACCAATGCTTCGAATTTAGGAGTTACAAGGTTACAGATTGAAACGTTTGTTACATTTCAAATGCGGTCGTTCTTTTATCCAGCACGAATACCGTGGCGACCGCACTAATCAATTTCAGTTTGAACTTCACCACAAGAGTTCGACGGGCAGCGCTGAAATTAAAAAAAAAAAAAAATCAACCCGTAAAGAAAGTCACTACGGCGCTTTTCACATGTGTCGAAAAAAGGGATTCTCCTTTTGAAGTGAAATGGCTTCCATTGGCAAGCGTGAATGTTGAAAATGGATTGAAACGAGACGCGTCGCCCGAAGCGGTGAGACGAGGGAACTGACGGCCGTTGCGGGATGAGAGAGCGGTATCAACGTTTTGTCACAGCTGGATGTCAGAGGATGACGTTTTTTGTTATGGGATCAAAGGGAAGATAATTTATATAGAAATTGGAGCATGAATGCTGTTGCGAGAGGCAGCAACAAAACGCTACAACCATCCATTTAGTGAGTAATGATTCTTCGTGACACTTTTAAGAGAGGTACTTGTCGCTTATAAAAGAGAGATTCAACGTCAAAGTATGTTTATCTTAGTGACTTTATAACTTATATCTGGTACATATTACGTCGTGTAAAGTTATTTCTACGCGAAAAATAAAGGTATTTAACATTCAGAAAAGAGATCTGGGTTGAACGTGTACAGTTGCTGATGATGAATGGGGGTGTAGTGGTTAACACCCCAGTGGTCAAAGTAGGCGTCTCAGGTTCGATATCTGGCTCGTCGCCATTTTCACCTGTCTGAAATTTATCATTCTGAAAAGAAGTTTTAAATACCTAGGTACGTTCAAGTTTTGGAACAGCAGGTAACTAGTTTGTACAATATCTTTATCATACATTTTCAACATATATTTGAAGGAATAATTGTAAAATGGGACTTTATTAAAAAGTTAATAAAAATTAAAATATCTTCAAAAATAATGAAAACAAACATGAAAATTTATTTGCGTTGCTTTACTTACTAAACCATCGATAGAAAATAAATGAAAAAATGTACTGATTTTATTTATGAATTTGTATGTGGCAGTGTTTTTCCTACCCTACAAGAAATATGCATCATCATCACAAAAATGTATGTAATATTTTAACTACAATCTAGCTACACTCACCCCTAGAGCTGCCGCGTGCATATTTTAATACGAAAGGTAATGATTGTTCGGAAATACTCCAGAATAATTTTTCCAAACTTTACTGTACCACGCGACAAGTTCAGAGGCGCCTTGTATTCATAGAATTTAGTTATCGTTAGTTGAGAAGTAAAAACAAAATGGTACATAATAAATCATCGAAATTCACAGTCGTAAATTCTTATTTAGAAGAAGGAGAGAAACACCGCCGGGTGTATCGCAGTTTTCTAAGATTTAAGACCAAACTTATTTTGAGAAACATGGGTTAGTCGAATCTTAGGAAGCACATGAAGCAAAAATGATACATTGAGTTAGAACAACACTCACCAACATTTTCTTCTCAATATGGCGACTATTCCAAAGTATACTACCTAAATGTAATATATTTCCTTATGCAATGACTGGTAATATGTAATTTGTGTTTAATTTAATTTCAGATATAAACCATTCTACATTGCATCCTTAAGTGTAATTTTATTCAGCTTACAAATGAATATATCTTAACAACATTATATAATTTGTATAGTGATTCGTAGTTTTTCACTTAATATTTGTATAGTATTTTTGTAATGGTATATTAATTTTTTCTATAAATCTATTTTTTCTCTCTAGTGTGATTTTTTACGCGTCTCACATTAGTTATAAATCATTTTTTCTGTTAAATTATTTTATGAATTATTTGAATTGTTCGGACTTACGTCGCCTTCCTGATTGGGGTGTGTACTGGGCATTTCTCAATCCCTTAAGGTTCAATACTGGGATGCTCCTTAGCTTGTTTTGCCAGTAGTAAATATAATATATACCCTCCCATTTAATCTAGTTTTGTAAGAAATTGTAAATATTTTCAAAGTGGTAAGGAGGAAGAGCAGTCTCGCTAAAAGTAGTCATTTATTTACTATATTTTTTAAATTAATTATAATTATTTAATTAATTTAGTATTATTATTTATTTATTTTATTATTATTTATTTATTATTATTTATTTATTATTTATTTATTTTATTATTATTTATTTATTTTATTATTTATTTATTTTATTATTTATTTATTTTATTATTATCTATTTATATTATTATTTATTTATATTATTTATTTATTTTATTATTATTTATTTATTTTATTACTTTTTATCCATTTATTTATTGTTCGTTGATTTATTATTCCGTTGAATCGAAATGGCTTGATCTACTTTTCAATATTTCAAGAATATTTATTTATTCAGGTAGCACAACCCCATGCTGTGTATTCTTCTTCGCGGGTTTATGTTTTTGTTTTTTTCTCGCAAAACTTTCCTCCAGTTTTAATGTATTTATTTTACAGTATTATATTTCCAATACTTTGTAACCGTGAGACTGATAAACGACTTCTAATTGAGATGGGATACACAAAAAAACCTCGTCTTTAAAAAAATGCCGATTTTTTTGTTTGAGAAGAATAATTCCCCGATTTTGAAGGAAGTGGTCAAACCCGTTATGGACACGATCGGATTATACGACCGAAGTCATGTGAGTTTCATGGAACCGGATTAAGGTTTTAATAGCGCATAATTAAAGCTGAATAGATTATGATAAGGGAAATCTCTAAAGGGGATATTTTTCAACCATACAAAGAAATTGGAATTGGAACTGTAAAAAAGATTATCATGTAAACGATTTTCCTTTACGACGTAAGCTGGTGAAATTGGACTCTTATTATTCTCCAACTAATCGTCAGCATTGAAATAAGGGTTATGGTAGAATTACCTTAGCGTATTTCATATACATTGTAATAATTCTTACTGTAAAATGAGTAAGCGTTGTTATTGATTAGCAATCCATACTAATATTTATAATGGAAATGCTAAAGTGTTTCTGTCTGTTTGCTACCTTTTCATGACTAAACCACTGAATCGATCGTGATCAAATCTGACGTAGAGGTAGTTAAGATATTTAGGAAGAAATTAGGCTAACTTTTATTTTAAAAATATGTGAAAAGGAAGGTAGAAAATGTCTTTTGACGATAAAAGTCGATGAGGTGGAGGCAAAATTCCAGTTTTGGAGACGTATATTCGCTAACCCCGCATAAACAGTTAGATAGGTGACAAATATGAGTCACAACATTATTATCATGTTATTTACAAAGGTGAATCTAATTCATTGAAAAAAAGTTATTTAAAATAGAAATGTTAAAACACTTCAATTTGAGAAAGTAATTTAAGAATTACTTTCTCTTTTAGTGCATTTAGCAAAATATGAAAGAATTCTGTAAATCGTAAAATTTAGATTCCTAGTTTAGATTTTGCAAGTGTTTCAATAAAATGGTGTAGCCACGCTCCGCCGTTGTGTCTTGCCACGCAAATGAAAATTCTACCGGCGCGGTTCACGACGAGTGGTTTAGCTCTAGCTGAGCTGCTGAGGTAGAGACTTCCGATGTTACATCAGAATAGGACCAACATTGTGGTTAAGGGGGGGGGCAGCCCTTGAACACTCATGGATGGAGAGGGAAGGGAGGGGGGTCCATGTAAACATGTTCAATCGAAAAGAACTTATTTAAAACACAGATTTCGGAGCCATTCTATAAAGTGACGTGATGCCGTATAAATACAAGTTCAGCACATACATGGGGCTAAAATACTTTCAACTCCTCTTAAGGGTGAAGTGATGTACTTGGCAAATTGGTGATGTTCAGATTGATGTATTTCTCTCACGGACAACTTAACGTTGCTTGACCAACGGTGGTTATGATCAAGGATTTATTAATTTTTGCTGCAGTTTAAATGCTAAATGTTGTATACAATCAAGTTATGTATTCAGTTTGTACTATTATATGTTTGTTAAATGAGTGTGCTCTACACATGTTTTTAAAAACCAGTAAGTACATGTGTCTTAAAACATAGATTGATTTCTCAGTAGAAGATTGGTCAAAGAAAAATCCCGGTTAATCTGCTAATTATTTATAAATTACTGGGTTTTTTTAAAATTAGAGTATGAATGACGTCTTTAATTTAAACACAAATAAAAGTGACGTAAATGATTATGTGATTGACTAGCACTTGGCACATTTGAAATACTGTAAAATTGTGTAGAAATGGCAAAATCACTGCTCCTTGTAACATGATCACGGTAGCATCGTTGTGCCATTCAAAATATTGTTTTATTGCATGCAATTAGAGTTAGAAATCTCAGATTAAGGGATTTCAGATTAAAAAAACAACTTTGAATTTATGATCTGTAAAGCTCTTTTCTGTTATTGAAATCGTTTTATCTTCCCTTTCGAAGTGTTTTATACTGCAATTACTATTTCCAATTTGGTATATTACCGTACATGCCGTGGACATATTAGTATATGCGTTTCTGAGCTGATTTATCTGGATTTCTTCGGTAATTACTAGGTCCCAGCAAAGAGGAGGATATATGGCCAGAGGTTGGTCGATTTGTCCCAGTACTTACTTTGCAATGGACTGAGTAGACCTAGGAGTCAGTCTGGATGTTGAGATGTGATGAAATCCTACACCCCATCGGGAATCAAACCATCAAGGTATCAGCTCATCTCTAATTCATTTTAGGCTCTGCACTATTCTGAGTTTTCATCGCATACAACATGCACGGTATAAGTTACGCAAGCAAAGACATAACCCTAACAGCTTAATACCCTTCCAAGAACACGCTCCTATTGCAACTACCCTTTCTACAACTTAACCTCGATATCTTCGATACTGAGCTCATAAGACAAGAGGTGACGTAGTACTACTAGCACTCCCGATCTACTGGGGATCGGACTGGATGAGGTTTTTAACTGGGATTTTCCTCACCCACTCCAGATCATGTTCGTTTAGTACAGTACTTTCAATGTCATTTCAACAAATCCTCGCGATACCACAAAATAAATTATGCAATCGGAGCAGGTCTCGTGACTTATTCGATCTATATTAAAGTGTCATAAAATTAATCTTTTATGACTTGCAGTTTGCAACTTCATTTACGTTTCAGGGAGTCTCCTTTTGAAATTCATGGCGCCGCAGAGAAACTCCAAACCTCGGCAGAGGTAGTATGAAACAGTGTATCATTTGTCTTCTTCTCAGATTGCTTCATTGTTTGTGTATAAGTGAAAATGAATAATTACAAGCGTCTTCAAGACTTTCGAGAGAGGATGGATGTTCTAAGAATACTGTAACAACAATGAAGAGTATTAAAGGACGGCAGATTCTCCTCTTAAAGGAGCGTAGTTTCGGTACTTGGAAGTGAACATAATTTTCCCTAATGAGATAATATTTTTGACAAAGACAAATTGTTCTGAAAAATACTTGCTATACTTAATTTTTCTCTAAAAAGAATGATGGAATTCATAATTACCTTACTATTAATATGAACCCCCCATCACTACCCAGCCACACACACTAATCCATTTCGAAAAACCACAGGTTCATAGGAAGCTGTGGGAAGCATTCTACATTAAGCACACAATAAATTCCAAATTTCTGATTTTACATTCACTTCAACACAAAGTTATGTTCAATTATACCTCAATTTAGGTATTCTTTAAGAAACTCTCTATATCAAAAATCTGTTAAAAATAATCAATACTTTATTGGGAATAAACGTAAAGTAAATAATGTTTTTAAAAACAATTATTCGTTTTTGGCAGAAGAACAATTAAATTGAATATTTTCTTCTCGGGGATGTTGTTTATTTATCGGGGACAGCCTAAAGTTAGCTGTGATAGCTCAAGCGTTGGCTGTCTAGCGGACAGGCAGTATCATTAGCTGCCACAGCCACAGTTTTCATCTGAACGAGACCAATTTTCTATCGCTGCGGAAGCTAACGCTGTATTGTCTGAGAGGAAGAAAGTTACATCAACAGTTATAGCTTATAAGTTTTGCTCGCAACAGTTCAGCCCCGCTCAAAAATCCGACATAGCTACAGCAACTGTTGCTTGTTCCTCGCAGCTGATCTCGTTTGTAGTTGCCGCTAAATGACACACAGTTGCGCTGCCTTCTATGCATTCGGTTCGTAAACTCATGACTGAGGCGGCGCAGCCTCAGCAATGTTTTACGGAGTCAAATCGACCATTGCTTTCGCAACTATGAATAGTTGTTTACATGAACCTAATGATTCATTACAACGACTAAACGATGCCATCTCGACGTTGCGCAGCCCAAAATTTGAAGTCTAGACGACGAATATTTGCAGTGTTTTCTTCACGTCGAGCAACCGTGCACAGTTTGAATTTCTGAAGCTTAATGTTGTCGAATACCTAATTATTGTTTTCAATAATGATATTTTCAATTGTATTAATATAATAAGAGTAAAGTTCAAGTATATTCAAAATAAAGAAACGTTTGGATACACCAAAACTGTTTTCTTGGTATTTAAAGATATATTTTTAAAGACTTTAGAGATGATTACTATTTTATGTATTTACTATTTATGGTACCAATATTATGGTGTTAAATCTTAGACAACGTTACACATAATACTAAAACACTATGCTGCAGTAGCTCATGGGTAGCGTTCGCATCTTCAGAGAGAAGGGATCCCTGGTCGAATACCTGAAGACGGACGTCGAAAAAGAAGAACGTTTGCTGTATACCTGCTGTACGCCTGTGATGAAACAAGGTAAAACCATGGACTTCTAATAAAAATGAATATCTTCAAGAAAGTCGAGAAGAAAGCATGCAGATAGTCGACATCGATTCACGTAGAATCAATATTACATGCTAACTGGTTGGCAACAACATGTACTATAGGTTTCCTATTATTATCTTGTACATTAGCTACTTACGCTGTGAGAGCTAATGCTGAACGCTGTGTAACAGAAGGTCGAAAATTCACGTCCTAGCAGACGGATGTTAGCTGTGCGAGCTCATGTATTGTCTGTCCGGCTGGCAGCCAATACGTCAGTTATCCCTGCTCAGGTATCTTTTCAGTGCGGCGGTGTAAGTGATATGTTTATCCTCTTGTGTTGTGCCGCTCTATAATATTTTTTCATTTATTTGTTTCAAGTATTAGTACCCCTCATTATTGGCATTCATAGGGGATGTATGTCGATTGATGGTTGACTCATTGGATTACTAGCCAGGCGGATGTATGCGGGTTTCTTGATTTTCCGTATTCTTAGGTCGCTTTCTCTGGCGATCGGGGAGACCTTTTCCCATAGGATGCGATGTCCGGTTTCCCAGGCGTGATTAGCTAACCTTGACTTGAAGGTTCCTGCCTGACGTACGGCTTTTTTGTGTTCTTTTAATCGCACGGGTAAGGGCCTTCCTATTTTGCCGATGTATTCTTGGCCGCATTCACATGGATGTACATTCCTTGTTTGGTTTTCATCCGTTGGCTTCACCTGGGTGTTAATGTTCCTTAATGATGTTCTGGAGCTGAACACGGTTCTCAATTTGAATTTGTTTCCAAATCTCTTGAGTGCTTCCGCTAGACCTGGGACGTATGGTATGACAGTCGTGCTTATGTTCTCTTTCTGTTCTTTAACGCTTGGTGTTTTGCGTTTGAAGGTCTTATGTATCAATGTAGAGGGGTAGCCGTTGGGGCGGAGGTCCTTCATGATAGATGATTGTTCTTGTTATCCTTTAGTTTCTTGTTATCCGAGCACACGATATCTGCTCTGTCAGGTAGGCATTTAGCAATGCCTATTTTAGTGTTCGTGGAGTTGTTCGAACTGTAATGGAGATATCGTCCGGTGTGCGTTTGCTTGCGGTACACTGTCATGTGGAGGTGGTTGTCTTAATCTCTCTACCAGAATGTCTAGGAAGGGAAGCCGCCCGTCATTTTCCTTTTCGATCGTGAACTGAATGTGTTCCTTTTTACATTTAAGTGCTCGTTTGGAAGTGTTCGTTGCAATGTGGCCATATCGCGAATATATCATCCACATTTTAGGCTTCGTAGGGGTTCTTGATCGAACTCTTCTATGTATAAATCACTCATCACGGATGAGAGTGGAGAGCCCATAACCATGCCATCTTTTTGGATGTAGTATTCGTCACTGGCTTTGAAGTAAGTAGTATTTAGGCACAAGGTGAGTGGTTCCATTATGCCTCCGACGTCAAGTTCTATCCTTTGCTTCAGAGCACAGTCTTGTTATAGCCTGGATCGTGTTGATAAAAGTGCTGCATCAACAGGGACATTTGTGAACAGGTTGGTGACGTCGAGTTCACTAGGCGGTCAGTGGGTGTGAGTTGCACACGTTTAATTCCTTGGTGTTTTTCACATGTCATGTGGATTTGCCAGCTAGTGGAGGTACGATTTTTAGGAGGTGTCTGGCGAGAAGTTGACACGGTGAATTCCTGGAGCTCACGATTGGTCGTAGCGAAACCCCTTCTTTGTCAATTTTAGGGAGGCCGTAGAAATGCGGGGCCCTATTGTAGTGTGGAGTCAACCCATAGTAGTTTCCACGAGTTCCATGATGACAGTAGCGTTCCCTTCGTTAGCTGGAAAGATCTTGAAGGAGTTGTTCCTTTCTGAGTGTTTTGAGTGCCTTAATTTCCTCGGTGTGCCTTAATTAACGCTTTGGTCCTTAGGTTCGAATTTCATGAAGACCGAGCCGGAATCCATCCCATCGGATTTTATCGCCTTTGGGACCAGGTATGATTTTCACCGCATTTTCTAGCCTTGCGGTCAAGTCTAGGGTGTTAATCTGCGGAGTGGTGGTATAGTTGAGCCCTTTTTCAAGGATACTGCGGTGTGCGACTGGTAATTCACGCTTCGTAAGATTTACAATTGAAGATTTGCCCGTACTATTATTACCGTTGTTGATGTTCTTGGCTTCCAGTTCTAGCAGTACCTTCATTTTATGCCTTTGTTTGTTAGCAGTTCGGTCGTATACATTCTCAGCACTTCTCTGAGTTGCGTGCCGAACCCGATTATAGTCAGCTTTAGGGTTAGGGATTCTTGCAGATCCCATTCTGACAGTTCTATTTCTTATGGTAGATGCGGTCCCGTAATTGGGCGCGGTTGGTTCTCTCTATTATTTTCTTAGCTCTCCAGCTATCAACCGAGCTTTTGATTTTAATTCCATTTGGAATCACATTATCTAGGGCTCCGTATAGGAACGTGAGATGGTTTCGTTCCTCGGTCAATTTCAGTTTTCTTCTTTCATACATTCGAAATGTCTTTAAGATTCCTGGTCCATACCGGGTTCTCAGTTTTTCTTCTCAGCATCCCTTCTCAGCATCATCATCTGTTGTGAAGATATAAACAGGTAAACCGATGGATACTGTTCAAAATGATTGTAATAAAATAAGAGATAGAAGGTTGATTCAAAAAGAAAACTCATCTCAATTTTTTCTTAACAAATCAAGACATTGAAATGCGGTTTTCTCAAAGAAAAGTCGTGACATAAGGTTCATCGTTTAACGCATTCAAACAATTTGTTTGTTTTTTTCAGTTTCAGATGTTTTGACACTCTTATTACGTTTTAAAATGAAAGTCCTTTAACATGACTAAAAACCTTTAGAAAAGACAATTACACAGGTACAAATTACAAAAATACAAAGATTCGGTTTATCTACAGTATTTACGTAGACTTAAAGTTTGTTGGGATGGTCCGATGAATGCTTCTTGAGAGTAAACTAATTCAATGTTCACTGGAAATTACACAGGTTCCTGACAGCTCTTTTCTATTATATTTTATTTATGAAACAAGAGAAATCTAGGAAATCAAATAAACTCTTACCGCATTAAGAACAATAAAGGTCAGTAATTGAGACTTTCGCGATAATTTTTAAATCGATGTTTATTGTTGTTTAAAATTATTAAATTCTTAATAACAATTTTCCTTCATGAAATTAAAATTCATTTATTTTATTGCCTCCTAATAAATGACGTTAACTAGCCATCAGTCAAATCCTTTACATTTAAAACTCAATACGTCAATTGAGAGAATCTCTGAAACGAAACTATTGTATCCTAATGTAAACTCACTCCAACGTCAGTATGAAGCACGTTAGTGATTTCTCAGCTCCAATTTAACATTTCGCACTTGGGACCACTCCATTTCGCCGTTAGAGCTGTTAGATGCATTGCATTTAGTTGGGTTTGCTCATAGACGCCAATGCTCCCGGCGCGCCACCTGCCTCGTGCAACGCAGGTTATCTCTTTGATCACTGACCCGATCGCTAGGCACCACCGGAGGGACACAGAAAGGACTCACTTTGCTTTACCCTTGAGCCTTGTTTCAGTACAGGGAAGCACTATTTATAGCGGTCGTTGCAACATTTTTGTGCCTCCTTTTTTTAGTGACAAAGAGGATGTCAATGCGGCATACCTTCCGGTCACAGTGAATGCTCTGAGTGGATAGTAATTAAGTGTGGTTGATGTGAATGGGGAAAAAGAGATATATGAAGGACAAGGGTTGGAGTGAGCGTTAATTAAATGGACAAATCGAGCAAAAAGAGAGACATGGTGTTGAGAAGTAGCCGTGTTGTGTTTAACAAAAAATATAATTTATATAACACGGTTGATTAAATGTTGAAAAATTAGGGTGAAATTTTTATTTGTCGATAATTTGTACAATTCTTACTCACAATTTTTTATATTTGATATTTATTATTATTGATAATTTAAAAAAATATGATATCTATATTTGATCTCAAATAAATTTTATTCGTGTGAATGTTACAAAAATTAGATTTTTAAACTTTGTATATGATTAAAGTATTTTTTCAAAAGAAAAAATAATGTCGTACATCTTTCGTAACATATTTTTGCTAAATAATTCAAAGAATTGTTTCCCTTAACAAAATTGAACAGATAGGAGCAATAACCCACGCAAATACTAAAAATAGTAAAATAAAAGAAGAAATACCAAAATATAAATTCACTTTAATCTGATAGTACCACAATATGGTCAATGTGTTCTTATATAGATATATCAAGGGTAAATAATATTATATAGATATATCAGAAAAAATATAGATATATCAGAAAAAATATCAAGGGTAAATAATATTATAGAATCTTTCATAAGAGAAATAGAAAAAAAATACCATTGCTTACTAATTATTGTTATTTATTGAGAAAATAGATTCATTTAATTTATTACTACAAATGTATATCTGGTCTAATAAATGGACATGGAAGTACCTATCAATTGGTGCACTGTATTGTGTAAACAGAAAACTATTTACAGTAATCCAGTATCTCGTTTTTAAGTTAAATGAACTTACAAGTGAACTTTCAACAAGCGCTGGGCGAAAGTAGTCCAGATTTTTTTACTCAAATATATTTACAGTATGTCAGGTCAAAATATTACCGAGGTACACTGGACGACTCTGAAAGTAATAGAGAATTTTGCAAATTTTAGGCATCTTCTTTGCGCTCACACTTTGGACAATCGTGAGGAAAAACAACCCTTTCCAGTACACGGCGAAACAGTTGCAGCAGTAAAAGGTCACCGTCTGCTGCCATTAGTTTCGCATTGAATGCAGTAATATCACCTCAATATCCATCTCCGATACTAAATTTCGTTAATATAACAAAATACGAAAATCCATCGCTTTACAATTAATATTTTCATAGATTTGATAGACCTGAATTTTAATTTTCATATGTTTTTTGTATTAAAATGTCGAAACTAATCATATATTTTACCATTATATTATTTTAAGTATCAGCGGTAATAAAAAAAATTGAGGTAAGCAGAACGAAACATTTTGTTAATAGCTCAGCTTCTAATCAAAACGTTTCCGGTGAACAACTTAATATGGATTTTCTAACATAAAATACATGAGCAAAGATATACTAGAAATACATATAAACACGCATAAAATAGTATTAAAAACGGATGAATCTTTAGTACTGGTAATAATTTATTTCTCTAGTACCTGCCAAAATTTTAAAAAATGTTGAAGTTAATTGAGATGCACCCTTCAATTTCCGCCTTTCAGTATGACCACTTTGAAAATATAAGGCATGATATTATCAATATTTAAATAAAAAATACACAAACTTATAGATCTAACATGTTACTTGATGTCTTAATTAATACCTAAATGTCAAATTGGATGGATTAATAAATGAAACAGTAACGAGAAATGACAGAGAAAAATTATTCTTATAATTAAAAATTACTTAGTTCGGATATCTGCATAACTTACAGAATTTCTCCCGTATACATGAATTAACTGAATTTTGTAGATCAGAATTGTATGTTGAGATAATATGGACCTTATCGAAAGAAAAAATATCAAGGGTAAATAATATTATAGAATCTTTCATAAGAGAAATAGAAAAAAAATACCATTGCTTACTAATTATTGTTATTTATTGAGAAAATAGATTCATTTAATTTATTACTACAAAAGTTATTACCTCGATTCAATAGACAAAATTGTACAGTACTCAAAATTTGTTCTCAAAATTAATGCGAAGGACGAAAGATAAATAAGCTGTTGTTGTAACTCTCATTTGTTTTGTGCTTCCCTTTCCACAAACATAGTCAAAACCATTGAAACCTCAGGGTGACTCACATACCACACATTTTCAGGGGTTGTATACAAACTCAAATGATAGATTGACACGCATTATTTTCAACCAACAGAGGGCAACATCACTCAGGTAATTAGTCTCTGACATTTGCTTGGCTTGTTTCACGGGTCATGTGTCCTATCAAACCCCTCTTTGTATCAAGCAATTACAGGATTCTTTCAATCCACCAAATACTCCAGTCATTTCAATTACTTGAGAAGTTTTATTACGATGGGTTAAAATCATGGTGTTCTAAAAAAATTAGCTCAAAATTTTATTATTTTAATTTTTCTAATTTTTTTAGGTCATGAGACATTATTTATTGTCTTTTTTATATTTTGAGAAAAAGTTCCTCATTAGGTTACCTGACAATTCTTTCGGTCACATTTTAAAGCAATTTCAGTTAATAAAGAAAAGTATAGTTACGCCTCAACTTAACTACAACTGATATAACTAACTTTACATTTTTCTTTATTTATCTCTTTCGTGTTACCTAAATTTTATCGCGTTCTAAAGGTTCATGGAAGACCGAAATATTCGAAAATCATTTTGAATTCATGTTTCATATGTGTTTCAATATTCAAATGCAATCTACACAGACCAAATTATTGAAACAGAGAAAGTCAAATGTTGATCAATTTAGTCATAACATTGATTCAGTAACAGGTGTTCAATGTTGAGAAGCAAAGACCATTTTAAAACAATCTCAAGACGTAATGTTTATCAAATAAACAATAACAATATGTAATGTGTGAGACGGAATCATAAAAAAAGCATAAAAATACTTTTATGCACTAAGTAGTACCTACCTTGGCACGATTCAATGGCAGGTTCAGGAAGTCGTCCACCGGGTGCGCATAAACTAATCCACACAACATCGACACGTTGTCATCTGAAATCACTTTATCACTACACTCTCATGAGTATATCACTCTTTATAAACACGACTGTCACAATATTACAAACTAGTTCTAGCAAAATGCTTGCCAAAACCCGTTTACTAAGGCTAGATAACGTTTAAGCACTTTCACGGCTTACTTCTACTCGGGGTCCAGACAGGGTTCTTTAACTGCCATAACCAATGTACTAACAGTAGACGTCAGCGCTAGGCCATATTTGAAACTAATACAAAAATGAGCGCGAAAGACAAAATACGCCATAACGAATACAAATTATAAAGCCCCCATTAGAAGTTAAAAAAACATAATGTTTCTCAATTTCATTTTTAATTAAAAAGAGTATGCATGAAATCTGCAAAAATTTCTAAGAGAAAGATTTATTGCTGTAGTTATTTTATTAGCTCAAACTATGCTAATTAATTTTTAATCAATTTTGTACTCATTATCCTCACTATTAATGAGATAGTATATTTATGCATGTTGTATATAAATGTTACATACGATTGTATTAAATGCAAATGATACATAAATACATTGTACATTGTAAAACTGAACATAACATCGTATGCATACATTGTGTACAAACGCTATTAAAAATTAAAAGAAATTTTTACAATTTAAGCAATCTATAGCAACAATACATATTTTGTAGGTTGCACCAAACATTCGCATATTTATCAAATAATTATTCGTCCCATACTTTATTCAATCAAGCCTGTTATTTAATAATGTGTCGTGTATATATCGCATCGAAGACGATATTCATAGTACTGGAGTATTATACTAACCTCGTGTATGGTCTATATATAGGCGTATATATATATATATATATATGACAAAAATTTCGCCGTACTTTTACGACGCTGTACTGTACTGAGCATGAAGTAATATAACAACAGGAGGGGAAACCCAGGAAGATGCGCAACTCCACCTTGAGGGGTACTGGTGTCGTTTCATCCAAAGTGACGTCTAGGGGGTGTTCCTGTTACTACTTATCTATTAATAATAGTAAGTCTTCGACAGAGAGAGTTACTCTTGCAGGAAGTTGTGTTACGACTTCTGTCATCAACATCAAAGAAATTAACCAATATTCATGAAGTCCTTATGCAGATCAATGAAACAGCGTGAAGTAAACACGATCTACTTTAGTCGTTTCATAGTATCGTTTCATAGTATTTATATTTTCATAAAAGTTCTTTCATATATAGGAGGAAAAGAGTCTAGAAATGATCCAGATTGCTGTATCCGAGTATTACAACTGCGGTTGTTAGTCACAGCTATTTTACGCCACAGCTATTTAAACTGACTTGACAATTTGTTTCTCTAGAAACTACTACCAAAAGAGAATATAACAGATTATTGCGGGGCCGAGAGGAACCTCCGGCCATACGTGCGGATGGAGTCGGCTAGTCTCTGAGACAGGAACACGTAGCAACAATCAAATTATTTATTACTACAAAACAAAATTAAATCCAACTCAATAACAAAAAAGCGTTCTTCCATCCGAGATTCCTTGTTCTCGGATTAAGACGGGCAGTCCAGCGGCCGCGAATTTGGAGAACGTGGTAGCCTCCTTGCACGCGGGGTAGCGTACCCCAAGCCGGCGCAAACAGTCGCCTCTGCCCCGTCCACCAACTTCTTCTTGTACGCGGAGTAGTCTCCCCGATGCCGTCGCGAACCGTCACCTCCTTGCACCCAGTCGACTCTCTTGTCTTCTCCTGCCGTCTTGTGTCTCTCGGTTGCTACCTCCGTCCTCTTCCGATTGGCGGTGCGGGGATCCGCTTAGCAGATCACCGGCGCGGCGCTGTTCGGCGAGCAGCGCGCTCTCATTGAGCGGGAAGCGGAGCGAGAATCACAAATCCGTTCACGTGAATTATGGGTTTAATTCCACTACTGATTTTTGTATGTTTTTAACCTTCCATAAGGGACATAAATAGCAAAAACATCGTGTCCTCAATTTGAAAATGTCTGTAGCGCCCTAGACGGTTGGAAACTGATTTACGTTGCAGAGGAGCTTGGATCTACCACCATATAACGGGTAGGGATGACATTAGTGCTACCTAATGCTAATCCTAAGGTACTACCTCTCTAGTAGTTCAAACTTTCAACATAGTAAAACAGACACCCCCCGAACACGACACGAGTTTCACAGTGATAAGGCGAGGATCGATAATTCGCGAGGATGCTGTGGATTTAATTTAAAACGATACCAAAACAGTACTTTGGGTGACCTGTTTGATTTTGTAAGGTAAGTAATAAAACTGTTTCCGCAATGAATGAAGAATTTAGATGTAGAAAAAAACTGCTAGACCTGTTAACCCTGCAATATTAATTACCCAGTCTGGCGAGGAATTTTGAATATTTTGGTAAAGGAACAACTTGATAAATAAATGGCGGGTACCGATCATATCTGTTCCAAGAACATTGGAAAATGCTCCAATCTAGCAAAGCAGTAATACCACGCAGGGAAGTCACAAAGATTTGAGAAATTAAGTATGAAGAACTTAGAAAAAAGCTCTTTGAATATCTATTGGACGAGAAGGTTGAATATTCAAAATACTTAATTAAAATTATTATATTGGCTATATATTGATTGTCTTACTTCTTCGTACACATGACACTACTGGTATCACGCCTCTTAATAAATTTAAACCTAATTACAAATAACATTCGTTGTATTATTACAAATTAAATTGATTTTTCATATATTGCTATTTCAAGGTACTGTTCTTCTAATTTTTCAACACTAATTACCTGACTACAGGATTTCTGCGGGATTTTTTTCCGTATCAGACAACATTATTTATGTTTCTCTCTTTAGGAGTTATTGTTATTAGATGTTACTTTAAGTTATAAAATTTCTCCAGAACATCTTTTTGTACTTAATCTCAGATTACCAGCACAATGCTTGACAAGAAACCGCTTACCTCTGTTAAATGGTGGGAATAACGGCCAGACATACTGAGGTCGAATAACGGCCATATTATGAGGTCTCTACGCTCATAAATACGCATACTCGTATATTATAAAACATAATAAATACGGAAAAGAGAGTTCTTGATTGTTCCTTATTGATTATAGTTTTAAAGCACAGTAGCAGTTTTAAACTGATGGAATAGTAACATTTACGTAATAAGAAAAGAGTTAAATTCATTATTATAAAGAACTGCATTCTAAGAAATGTGCTTTTTAATAAAATAAAAGTTAGGAGATTATAATTAAATTTTATAACTAAACAATTATTAATAAGGAAAATAACTGTGATCACATTTATCGTAATTGTAATAAGAGGTCTTCTGCGTCGAACATGCTTGTCCTCTTAACACCTATGAACGCAAACTTGGGCGTCTGCTCAGTCTCGGTGGGTGAACCAGCATTTCAATAGTAAATACATTGATATCTTTTTGAGGTTCTATAATTAATTATTAGTGGCATCAATGTCATGACACTTCAAACATTGTGTTTTAGTGTTTGTGTGTGCTCTTGCTTTTGAAATGGTCTAATGTGGCACTACAGAGACATGAGTAACGTTATCTGGGAGATCATTCATTAATTTATTACAATTCTATTTTAAAATTTTGGACCGAACAGTACCTAGTGAGATAAAGTTCATCCACAAAATAATCTAATTTTTCGTTGTGCATCACTTGAGAAAAATAATTTCGAAATTGGATACAACGATTTTTTGGTTTGCCGCACCTTTCTCCCTGGGCTCTAATGACCTTGACGAGCCCTAAAACCCGAAGAAGAAAAACCAACGGAGAATTTCATTGAATCGAAGAACGCGTTTGATTTTGAGAGAGAGTGGCATGAGAGTAGCTGCAAGCTCATCCAAGCGACTCGTCCCGGGGCGATGGTTCATCAGCTGGAGCCCACTGGGACGCGGACAACTGTATTACTGACTGCCTGCCTCTTCAGCGCCTGCCTCAACGACTGGAGTGCGCCTGAGGCTGCACGCACTGTGTTGCAGACTGAGAGATATGGTGTGAGTGAGGAGCTCGTGAAATTGGCGTCTGTGGAGGAACGAAGATGAAGCAGTCTTAGCGGATAGAGTAGCATAAAAACCACAATGAATGTGGAAAGAGATCATATGAAGGAGGAACGAGACGGGTGAAGGAAGTAAGTCACGTTCTAAACGAATGCAGGATAATGGAGGGAGAGATGGAAAAATGGTTTTAAAAATGGAGATCAAGACAATTTATTGATGTGAACAACTGGTCATTTTTAATAGAAAACGAAAATAAATACTCAGATTTTATGGACTGTATCACTGAAATTGTTTCAATATGGGATGTGGCAAAGGAAACTGACGTGACGTGGAAAGTGGCAAAGAAATAAATGTAAGACAACATGAAACGGATACAAGGTGGAAAGATCGGCGAGAGTCAGAAGTGGTTGGTTGAAAGATGAATAATAATAATAATAATTTACCTATGTCCATCAAAATAAACTCTGGTGTGAAAAAGAACATTTTTTGTCCTTACGAAAGGGATCTTCTTGATTTTCTTTCATAACCAAATTACGTTTTAAGGAATTTTTGAAAGAATTCTCTTAATAAAAATCACTTGTTTCAGTCCATTCCATATACTTTTTAATGCCTAAAACGTGCTTCACAACACTTCAGAGATTCCGATTGTTGATTGTTTGCATAATCTCCTTAATACGTTGGGTGTCTCAGAAATTTTCTCTCATACTTCACCATGATTTATTTTATATATCAGTCATCTAAAATATTTTCGCCATTTTGGAAAGTGAAAGTAAAACAAATATTGGTAAAAACAATAGCTGGCCCGGGTTTTTCTCCGGTTTTCCTTCGGGTAGAGGCGGATTTATCATACAGGTTCTCTAGGCTTTGTCTAGGGGAGTGTCTATTGTAACAATAAATCGTGAATTTAGTGTTATTTCAATTCTTTTGATTTTTAAGCACTATACTCAGAATAATCTATAGTTCGATAATAACTTACACATGTAATTTTTTGCTTAAAATTACAAACATATTGACATTCTATTAGTATTATAACTCGCAGCCAACTTTTTATCTTATCTAGGAACTTTTGCTGAAATTTTTGAATCCGCCTCTGCCTTAGGGCCCTTGATCGGAATTGATGGGATGGTCCCTTGCTTGCTTCCGGAGAGTAAATTAGTTTTTTTTCCTCCACGTGGTCATACGCAGTTTGTACTGTTTTTTGACAATAAATTTATTTATTTATTTATAAATGGTCAAAAAATAAAGCTCAAAGTCATAAAAAATATTACTCTTCATTTAATATGGAAACAAACCATTCTTCTTGTTAGGACTTGTTCATTATTCGAGAGACCTATATTGTCATTAAACAAGTCCGTATAAAAACTTTTAAAAATTTGAGTATTTTGCGTTTCATGTTTTGAACCATTCTAAGTAACCATTGAACTGTACGAAGATAGACGAATTAGCAATGTTCCAAGATACAATTTTTTTTACATGGAGATTGTTGTTATTATATGATTATGTATTATATTAAATAATGCAGTACTATCAAATCTGGTGGAATATCAGACAATTTCTCTCTGCGTCATTCAAGGAACAAAAAAATACATACATACAAAAAGCACCGCGTATTTAAAATTTTTTTTCCATATGACAAAATTTCAATCGACCAATTGAAAAGGGTATTTATCAACAGGGTGTGGCTATTTCAATCCATAGAGTACGGGAAGAGAATCTCATTGTTATGAAACGTAACCCGGATGGCAAAGCACTGCTTTTCGACATTCAATCGTTTACTACAACATTTCAGCGGGCGTTCCGAGGTAAAAACAGCTCTCTCAAACTGTACTCGTACATTGTGCACATTACAAACACCATGAATGGTATGAATATATGTGTACATTATTACAGTATACATTAATTTGATTATTATTTATGTAGAGAAATTTATCAAATTAATGTATACTGTAATAATGTACACATGTATTCATACCACTCAAAGTGTTTGTAATGTGCACAATGTACTGTTTAAGAGAGCTGCTTTTACCACGGACTGTTTACCACTGTGTCTGTCTGCGGGTTCGTCTTTCATACAAATAGAGTTGTTTCGAACATTTTGAAATTGTACAATTTCAAAATAAGAGGAAGAGCCACTGTTTACATGAGAATTAGAAATACCTCCATCTCCCATTTTCCACCCCAATGCAAAATGTTAGTACTTATAGATGAAATTTCATAATAAGAAGAAAATTACTGTGTACAATGTCGTATGAGCCGAAATTCAGCTCTTACTCGGACAGCACTACTAACAGTGAAGTGAGAAGGTGGTATGTAAGAATGATGAAAAAATACCAATATTAGTGGCCAATGCACGGTTATTGTGGCCGTTGCGATGAATACAGACAATATTAATGTCGTAAAAATACAATTCATCCCCGCACAAAAAATAAAATGCCAATAGTACCCGTTATAACAGAATTTTGATAAATCTTGATAAAAGTTTGCACATTTGATGTTTATAATAACTGGAAAATTAGTCTGTATGATTATTTAGTTGAAAATTAAGCTTATATGGGGTCAAGACACCACCCCTAGCACTCCTAAAGGTATACTGGGAAGAGGGGGCCATATGTGGAAAATTGAAACGATCTATTTCAGTGTCATCGTTTTCTAGGTCTCTGAGATGAACTGTGACACTTCTGTATAAACAACTCACACACCCCGACAACTGCGCTTATTCATTTCGTAAATATTAAGATTTATTTCACTTAGAAATATTTATTCATTTCTTGTTTTTCCGGGCTATTGAAAGCCTTCATTTATTCATGATTTTTTTTGTTTCAGTCTTCTAATATCATTCTCGTTTACGAAACCACATGCTTTCATGGTAAGATGAATGACCTCGCATACAGCAAAGAGAAATTTGTAATACAACCCTGACCCATGAACCTCTCCAGCAACGTGTGCCCTAATTCCCAAAACCATTAATGTAGCACGTCACCCCTCATCGTTGAAAAACGCGTTTCAGTCTCCAGTAAATGCATTTTCCCTTCTCTTTGGAGGAAATATTCTCCCTGTCAATGGGAGCTTTCAACCTCTTTATGCATTAAATATACAAAGCGTGATGGAGGAACAACTTAAACAGAGGCCAATAATGGGTTTTGGTCGTCTCGCTTTCAACAATGTTTACAGAACAAGAGAACAGCGGGGACCGAAGGGGGTTGTCATGGTGACGCGCCTGTGGTGTCGTGGTGGGGGAAGTAGTGTCATCACCGAGAGTGGGTCGAGCCTCGGGACTCCCGTCCTCTTCATTATGTTCTCCAAATCCCGTGTGTCGCACTGTTAGAGAGCATGTCCTTCCACTCAAACGTTAAGGATGTTGACAGCAAGGGCGTACCCAGGAATTTATTTTTGGGGAGTCCAGACATTGGGGTGTGTGAAATTTTGAAAAGATGATGCTAAAGATAAAAAAGTTTTTAAATTGAAAATTATCATAGCACTTACAGAACTAGGTTTTTAGGGAGAAAAGTGTAATTCAATACATATACAACAGCCCCCGCCAATTGTCCGAACTTACTCATACTGGAAAAGTGTGACGTAAAGAAATATAACCCAATAGCATCTTATTTTTCATTATGTTAAAGTTTATTGTTAAAGAAGCATGACAATCTTTTTAATATTTGAGGAGTGTCTGGACACCCAACATAGCCACAGAACAACATTTTGAAATATGTTAACACAATTGTAGGAGCACAATCCTACATATACAGAGAAACTAATGCGTATGACCAACTCCGTCATGTAAATAACACAACAGTTACATGAAGCCGAAAGATACGACGATGCGCCATGTTGTTTATACTGGTCGCTATGACGATCGTCAAACATTAAAGACATCATCAGCATAAGACGCCAGGGACTCTCTACAATTGTAAATAGTGGGAGACTCCTTGATACACACGCGTGCCGCGTGCAACGAGGACGCCCCTCGTTTATCTCCTAAAATGCTTAGAATTTATTAAGAATCTTCGAGAGAATCTCAATAGACGAGCCTCGCTCTAGTGTTACCGTCACGCTCGTCGCTTGTTAAAGTTTAGCTTATAGCGACAGACAGCGAGGAGCTCAGAACGATACGGCTACTGCTTGAGAACACATCGCCCGCCGATAACCTCAAAACAGGAACCCAACTCTGCGAGACTAAGTTCAAATCTGTGATGGAATTATTTCCAACGCGCAGGTTCAGAAATAATTCTAAGTTGGAATCTGTGACAGAATTATTTCACACATCGAGTGCCGGACAAATTGTATCTCCAAGAATCAATGACTGCTCAGAAATAACTCTAAGTTCAAATCTGTGACTGAATAATTTCAACCACCAAGACGTCGGAATACCCGTGTGTCCAAGTGAGTTGATATTCAAACTTCGGAGAAGCGTCATCACGAAACGCCCTCTCGCGTTCAACCATAGAACTAACTCTACGACCAGAGGACACGACGTGTCACCCCACTGGACCACGCTGAAGCTCAACCAGCAGCGCTATCGCGCCAAGATATCGCACTAGCTACCAGCAGCGCAACCACGCGCTAGAATATCGTACTCCATCAACTAGTTACAACGAGACATCACCAGCGGTGCCATCTAGCGACGAGAAAGAAAACTTCTTCAACGACAACCAACTTACCCACAGCTGTGAGTTGAACTAGGAAAGGCATTATTTACGAAGCTTTCAACGCCTGTCGTTTGTCGCCCTGGTGTTATTTATTGTTTACAGTTCAATCACCTTGTTTACATCGATCCAACATAATAAATCTTGTCTTATTCAACCTTTTGAGTATTTATTTTTGAGAGGTAGAATTTTATTGTGAAGCAACCTCAGCATTGAGATATGTGAAGCAATAAAAAGTTTTCCCCGACACAATAATTGATTCCCATATGATATCCTAATGTTGATAGAAAAATCCTCTCTCCACATTATTTGGTTAGTATACATTATTACGTGGTGATCATGTTAAAAAATCACCAGTTCAGTTCATTGGGTGAAGAAAAAAAAGTAAAAGAAACTATTTNAGAGACAGGTAATAACTGTTCTCTTTATATTTGTAGGTCCACTCACAATTTGATTTAATCTCAATTGGAGTCTTCAGAGTAAATCTAGCAGACACTAACAGTCAAGCGAAACGTTGGCTCATTTTCGACAGCACAAAGCGCCGTGCAGTTGCGAGTTCAATAGTACACTGCCCGCGATTTGATTACCTTGGTTCGTCTCATAGGACGATTGTGAAATTCGATTCTCGTATGCCATTTGCAAATACGATTCAAGACTGTCACTCCGCAAATTCTTCCCTTCACTAATTCTCCCTCTTTTACTCTTACCTTCCGATTGTTGAAGAAGAAAGGTTTCTGTCACGTAAAAAAACTAATTTTAAATGTTTTGAGTAAAGAAACATACAAATTATGAAATTAGTTAGATATCTGTAGTAAAACGTAAATGTTTTTTATTATACTCGGATTAGTTTCACAATGTTTAAATTGTATATTGCATAAAATCCATTTTAAATTATTTCAAAGAATATTTTTAATTTGCGGAGTGTAACGTGAAACTAAACCCCTTAAACTTTACCTGCTTAAATGACAATATTTACGCCGAAAGATGTATTGTGCGTTTCTCGAAGCATTTAAGCACAACAACCTATCTGCACAGTTCCATGTTTCGACTTCCCATCTATTGAATGAATCGATATTTCGCAACAGGAAGAATAACGTTTATATTTATATTCGGTTTTCAATCAAGATTAGGTGATCTCAAACAATTTCTAAAGTAAATAGCAGTTTATAGATCCATCATGCATAGTAATGATATGTTAAGTCAATGAAATTTAAGTTCGGTAGCTGAACATACCTTGCGCCGCCCGGGAGTTAGAATTGTTCTTTTTCTTGCTCTTTTACAAAATTGATCAATAGATAAATAGAAATACTTCGAATCTTACAAAATAAACCCATTAATTATGAGGTTATAGGTAAATAAGAGGTAATGATCAAATATTAAATTTTCCTGGGTTTAAAATAGCGTGCTCTCTAGCTGAGATCTATTCACACTATTTCACCAAATTTGGAATATCCATCAAATCGTATAGATTTACATATCGGACACACATTCAACTTTAGAATAAATGAAACTAAAGGAAGAATGATACTTTCAAGGTAAATATTATTATCATTTGGTACATACATCAAAACTTTCTTCAACAATTCTTCGACTGCGGAACATGTTACGCTCGACTTGTGTCTGTACGGCCCGGCGAAATCTTCAACCTCCGAGTCCAGAAATTCGGCGAAGAAGAGTTGGAAAAGGCAGTACAGATATCTTATCGAATTATCGGGATTCGCTAGAAGTTTCCTTATTGGCTCAAGCTATGATTGCCACGTCCGCCACAGCCGTCACAGCAATCTCTGGCACCTCGGCTTCCCTTTTCTGCGCACCACGTCGCTCCCGTATCACCGCCGCAACAACATATGTTGCGAGCGCCTCAAAGATAGGATTGTGAGGAAGGAAGCGAACGTGATTCATGTTTAATTTGTGTGCTGCGATTTTCCAATCTCGAGAGCATTCTTTCCGGAACGTGACGGAAGTAAATCCCGCGGGGAGTATCGTGAAATTTGGAGAGAATCGGAGGCATCATTATTTTTCTCCTTTCCGAATCGGCACTGCGTATACTTTAGGAGAGATGTTCGAGTATTTCTCGTTCTAATGGCAATGCGATTGCAAGATGGTCTCGCTCCTTGCAATGCGCGGAGAAGAGAGATTCTTAACTTAAATTCTGACTTAAATTCTTTCACTTCATTTTACAATGTTTTACAAGTACACAAATGAGAATGATTTGAGTTGATAATCGAAGGGAAATGATTTATAATGGATTCATTGGTAAATGAAGTTATTAACTTTTGGCCACAAATGTTTTTACTGTAAATTTTCTGTCGAAAATAGAATAATATTATTCAATTCTTTTAAGTTAATATAAAAAACTAGTGAATATTTGTTTCGTTCTTTATTCTTCGAATTCTTTGTTTCCTGTGATTTATATCTTGTAATTTCTATAAAAATATTATGATAAATATTTGTTTGTTTTATGCAATAGTTGTTCTTTTAATTATTCGAGTAGTAAAACTGTTAACACTTTCTAAAATTCGCGGATGCACTATGTTTCAAAAAGTGATTTTAAATAAATGAACTTGAAAAATAGGAAAATATATATTCGTGATAGTCACACAAAAAGAAATAAAAACTGTGGTTATTGAATTTTATTTCCCGTGTGACTTGATGCGTGTGCGTGGCAGGGGGTGATTGCTCATGTGCAACATTCTAGGTCCGACTATCCCATATCGCGCTGCCTACTAGAGGACTCCAAAAAACGAAGTGATAAATAAAGGGGCGATAGTTTGGGCAGAGGAAAAAGACGTGTCTTGAGAGAATCTGCTTCAGACCCGCTTTCTGCAACACGAGGTTTCCCCTCTCTCATCAGATGGCGCTAACAAGTGAATGTATCTTAACGTGAAGCCAAATTTGTAGGACTATGGAACAAATATTTAATGATGATATCGTTCCAAACACGAAGTAATCCATAACATTTCTCCGGGTCTCTTGGTCACTTTAAATGTAATTCAAATTCAAAATACAGAAAAACTAATCCGTAACAATCAACAAACCAGAAATAACAAAGTGCACAAATAAGAATAATTTGTGTGTTTAAAAATGATATCGCTCTTGTAAAAAGAAAGATTATCACAAAAAAATACGACGATTTTTGCTCAAAGATGTTAAAGATCCAATTAGGGTAAGAAATAAAGTTACGAGGCAATAGTGTGCATCGTTCTTTCACTGATTGATCTGAAGTACTCGTATTATAGCGAATTGTAAAGGAATGAGGCTTCTTATTAGCTCAACGGGGTAATAAATCAATTAAATTGGTGCCTATAGAGTAAGATCATACCAGACTCATAGTCCTGTATCTATAATGCGATTAACACACATTATTAGTTTAAAAATTAAATCAGATCTAGCGTTACAGTCGATGGGTTACGATGAAATTCCGACGACAGACATGCTATTTACAGGACGTTACCACGTGCAAAAATGCAACCACCACAAACTACTAATTGAAAATAGAAAATTGGTTGGAAAATTATAACACATAATTGACATCCAAGACTGAGCAGTCAATTGAGCGGTGCAATACTTCTCGATTGATTCTAGTGTGATCTTCATGAATAATTTTCTGTTTTTTTCACTACTTATTTCCTTTAATATTATTTTCATCAACATATATATTCCTCTTATTTCTGGACTTTATTATCTCAGGGTTTATTGTTACGAAGTCTAATCATTTGCTTATACTGGAGATTTGGAGCTCCTTAAGAACCATTAAGTCATTTTAATAAATTGAGGACTAACTTCCAAGTTTATTTGGATAATTTGGTAGAGTTGACCAAGCTCACGTCAACTCATGTTTTGTCAGAAAAATAAGCAAAATAATCAAGCAATTTGTTGATTCGGTTGGAATATTATTGCATCTGAAAATTCTCTTTCTTAAAATTAAGACACTTTTTACGTGTAGTTTTTATCTTTATTAGAAAAAAATAGTATTAAAATTAAGTAAAATATTAACAACTTATTTCACTTGAAATTACATAGGCAAAAATATTATTCCAGGATATGCAATAATAAATTTAAAAAATGTAATAAAGTTCAAAGAATTATTCAATAATCTTCAAGATCATTATATAATTTACGCCAGAAATGTGGAGAAATGTTTATTTAATTTTGATTACTGAGAATATGTTACTTTACAATTCAAGTTACTAATACATAAATTGTACANATGTTTATTTAATTTTGATTACTGAGAATATGTTACTTTACAATTCAAGTTACTAATACATAAATTGTACAAGTTAATAAATTCAGATTTATTGCATTGTTATCCTTTGCTTCTACTAATAAGAAGTCCGTTGATTCCGGTACGAAGAAGATCTCTCATTCTGATGGTGGCTGCTTTCATCTTATGAAGAGTAGTAGCGATTTGGCGGGTCGTGCCCCTCTTTTATCATGCCTTGTTTCCCGCCTTTCCACTGTCGTTCCTCCACAGCACCACCATCACCTCTGCGGTCACGGAAGACGCTGTTGTGGTTTATTGCCCAATCGATGGAAAGCGTTCCTGTCATCTGCGCTCCTAAATTTCCAGCGTCGCTACCATTACCTTTGGCACTAGTACACTCCTGAGATTTTTCATCTCTCTAAGCGATCACAAAAACACAAAGAAATATCTGACATAACTCTTAGTACGTGACTTCCAGTCTCTCTGTTTAGATCTGTAAAAACTAAGAAGAAGGCGCGGCTGTAAACATCGAAAACAAATATTGTTCAAAAATATATACTATTGTAAAAAACTCGAAAAAATGAAAACCTATTTTATCAGATTAGAACTTGTTTAATAAGTACTCTATATTAGATTTGAAAACATTTTAAATTGACATTTTCAGTGTTTTCTTCTATCAAGAAGGTAAAACGAAAAACCAAGGACAAAACTATTTCACGTAAAACAAACGACTTCTCTAGTTGCAATCATACTTCACCTACGTCATTCAATACTACATTTTCGGGAGGTTAATTTTCAGCATGGCATTTTTTCTAATAGTTAATTTCTACTCTACGTTTTCCCGGTATTCTGTTATTTCTTTACTTATCTTTTCAGCATTTTAAACAATTTTTTACCACAGAATTCTACTAGAAAATTAGTTAGGAGTAATTTCCAGGGTTTTTGCACATTTCACGGTAAGCCAGAGATTCTTTAGCGTCTAGTGATTGTCTCCTCAGCTACATAATAATCCCCCCAGGGGACTTACATCTAGTAAGTACGTGTTTGGCGAACATGGGGCCCCGAGCTGAGTCTGGCATTACTTCCACTTACTTGTGCCATTCTCCTTCCTTTCTCTTTTCTGACCTCCCTTGGTCACCTCTTGTTCTTTTCGATCCCGACGCTATTAGGGCTAGGGTATCTTTCATTTTCCTCATTCCTCTCATTTTTTAAAAATGTTTTTAGTAAAGTTTTGCGATATGTTGGGATTTGAGTTTTGAGTTGTAATTCAGGAGGGTTTTTAGTGGGTATGGCTGAGTCATTCGGCGAGTCCCACACGCGGGGAGAGTCATGTTGGCTCTCCCTAGTGCGTAACTGCATTTTCCCTACCTGTACAAGTTTTAAGGGCTCTAATGACCTCGATGTTGACGAACCCTAAAGCCCCACAATAAAAACAACAACATAATAATAATAATAATAATAATTAATAATAATAATAATAATGATGATGTACACTGCATTTTTTACCGTTATAAAACCCAGTTTGAATTCCAATACTAGAAGATGATGTGTCGTACAGATGAATAAAGCGGGTTGCGTACGCAGGCGCTGCCATTACCAAGCAGTCAATCCCACCTTACGTAAAATATATTTGAATTGTCAGTTTCGTTTACGCATTTGTAACGTAATAGAACTATCTTACATTCCGAATTATTCACCAAACTATCTTACGAGATGTACTTAAATATAAGTCACATAACCGCATTTAACCCCTTCGTCAAGTCATTTAACCCCTCCGATGGCTAAAGGGATTGGCATGTTTGCTCACCACCAAGGTACTCCGGGTTCAATTCCCGGCGGGGCTAAAAGGTTTGTAGCTGTTTTTTACATTAATATATTAAAATATTTATGAAGGATATCATTGTTAATGAGTATTACTTTGATTATATTTTCATTAATGGTTCGCTCTTGTCATTACAAGTGTAATGAACATGGTAAAATGTGTGAGTTGGTATGTTTTCACTACCTATTTTATTTCTTCATTTGCCCAGAAATGCACAAATGTTTAAATGTTTTTGCATTAAATTAAAAACAAGATTTTAATTTAACTCTTCTTTAAAAACAAGATTTAATTTTATCTACTTTACAGCATCAAAACTTCAGATCGTAAACACAGGTGAACTACGTTATTTTACAGTTTTATTGATGGAGACAAATAAAAACAACCTTTCACATGAAAAAAGGGACGAACTTTTCAGAGCCATGTGAACCGAACCCCGGTGCAAACTTGGTTCGAACGTTCAGAAGAAGGTTTTCTCCTCTTCGTTTGATTAGCCGGTCTTGACTGGTCCACAAATGAACCTTCGTCATTAATAATGCAGTTGCGCACTCTAGAGGGCAAACATCCGAAAGGGTCGCTGGAGCCAAGGGATAGAATTCACGCGCCCCGAAGTTAATGTGTCGCTGAAAACCCATCAACATCGGGCTCTAGCGCAAATTTTTTCTCAATGAAACTCACTTAAAAGAGGAAAGTGATACAATTCATTCAACGAAAGACATGTCCACCAAAGTGGAAAAGTCAATTAACATTAATGTATTTATAATCCATTGGTGTTCGCTTTCATCAATGGATTCCTTTTTTAACAACCTATTTTACTGAGAAAGTCTTCTAAATGTAGAACTCATTGCTTTTCAGATTTTTATTAACGACGTTCGACAACGAAGTTTTTTCTATTATGATTTTTAAGAGACAAGATACAAAAGTATATTTCTTTCGGAAGCGTTAAATAATTTCCGTACGTATTTTTGTTTGGTTACTGCTTATAGAACCGAGTGCATGTATGACACTCACGTAACATTAAAATATGCTCAGCTTGCATGTGTGTCTCAAATAGCATGACACATGTTATGTTGTCATGTAGTTTTAAATTTTATATACATTATTATTCAAAATAATATAGTTATCACTTTTATTGTTAATAAAATATTACAATAACATGGAGTATATTTTACTTTGTGCGTTTCTCTTTGTGCATTTCTAGAATTGATTTTAAACATTTCAATTTTTTTAGACTTTTCAGCCCTAAAATTCTCCAGTGAAATATTACTACGGTTTAGTGCTAAATCTTAATAGTTCTGCTCAACAAGACTCAGCAAGTCCGGTGAAGCAGTTACGGTAAGTGCTTTTTATTCATGTCATCAATATTTAAAGTTGTGAAAGACGTATAAACACAATATCGTAAACAATACATTTAGCATTGATTCTACTAATAGAGTATATTGTAATGTTTGCAAATAACTACAGAGTTCTTTTAAATTTTGGAATCGATTATGGTTTAATTCATAAAATAGGGAGTTTTAGAAAAGCAAGAAATGAAAGATAATTATTTACCGCATGTAAAATTAGTTTATTCTTTTGTGACAAAACTCTGAAAGGCGCAAGTGGGGAACTAACTAAACGACCAGCATTCCTATTGAGTTCTATCAGGTTCTGACTCCCGATCAATGCCGTCAATTGAATTTACGTCATACAAAGAACCTAATAACCAGAGAATGATTTGTACGCTATTTGCAATAGAAATAAGCGAAATAACTGACAAAGTAAAGTACTTACTCTCATCTAGTCGCAGATTAGTCAATCAAACACTCCTTAAATTCCCAAATTTTCGGAGAGTTGGAGTTATGAAATTCATATTTTCATGATAAATTAAAAGTCGTTTCTATGTTGCTCATTTTTTTATTATTGGTATTAGATAATACCATATAATGGTATTAGATAATACCATATAACAGCCCCCTTTTCCCCCCGCCCACCCCGCAACACCCCTTCACTTACCATATAATGACCTCCGTTCCGCGTACTCTGCGCATTCGCCAAAAATATTCCTTAACACTCAGGTACGTAATTTTGTCAGCTTACTCACTCTGTATTTGTTTTCTTTTCTTTTATTCTTTTTTCATTGTTCTTTCCTTTCTTTATTTCAACAACAACCAAAAATACACTTCTTTCGATACTGTTTCACCCAATTATTATATACTTTCATATTATGTATCTATTTTTATTTTTTTTATTTTATTTTTATTTTTATATTTTTCAGTGTATGTTACTGATGATGGTTGCTATGCAGCCGAAAAAGCTTTCTAATACCAATAATAAAAAAATGAGCAACATAGAAACGACTTTTAATTTATCATGCTTTGATAATGTTGCTAAAGCACCACAATTACCAAGTCATATTTTCATGTTTGAGTTTACGAGGTATCCAGATTGCCACTATTGATTTCTGTGAATATACTGACTTCTACCGCATTTCTCATACCACGTATTATTCTCAAATACGACTTAAAAACATTTCTTTAACAATACTTCCCAGTTAATTGCTTCAAAAATATTTTGCACGTATAATCCCGCAAAAAGAGTAGTGGTTTACAATTATATTTTTTTTCATTTCCGTGACGCTATTACACTCCCGCAACTTTCATGTTGTTTGTCCTGCATTTATTTCTCCTCTCTTTCACTGATATGTCCAATGTTACACCCCTCGTTTGGCGCCCCAAGCTATAAAGGCAGGGTGTTACGTTTCGCAATTTCTTTCCGTACTAATCATGAACGAACCGCCTTGTCCACCAATCTGGACGCGCTATTCACTCGCGACGCGGCGTGGTTTCGACTTTACGAAGCATCTCCTCCTCTATTAACTACTCCAGTTGTTATTGCACGCCATCTCCGAATCGAAAAAAGTACTCTTAGTGGATATATACTTTCCATAAAATGTCCAATAATTCTTACCGCTTCAAATATAATGTTTTATAAATGTTTGGTGAAATAGAATTATGATTTTTGGACGATTGTTTTGTGTTTAGATGGAAGCAAAGATTGATCTACAAAAGATATGTTTTAAATTTATTGTTCGTTACAATACATAAATACATTTTAAGTAACATCATAGAGTTCTCTTCTAGTGATGTAGGTTGTTAAAACAGAAATGTATAATGAAAATTTAAATATAAAATTGCACATAGAGCATTTGCCAGATATGCCGGTATTATTACAGCGCATAATCAGATATCTTTCAAATCAATTTTAATAAACTCAGTCAGTAGTTGATAAACATAGTCACAACAATGAGATAGATGCATGCAGAGTGAAATCTTACTGCACTTTTTTTTTTCATTTACTTGGATCAGCTACAATTGAATACTTCATACGTCATGTTATTTTATTCTTACGTGAAAATCATTTTGTACCGTTATTTCCATAGATTATTTATTTTGGTCTACTAATAGAATATAATAGAACATAATGGAATACGAGATAACAGAATAGAATATTTATTTCCATTAACCACTTATACAAATTTTTGTTATATAATAAAATATGACTAGGCACCTCTGATGATTGTTCAAATTCATTAAAGTTAATTGCAAACAAACAATTTTATAAATTTTTCAATAATAATGATTTTTCATTAAGAAGTGTAATGTATTATAGTTGTGTCAATTCCCTGTCATCCCTGTCAACATAAGGAAGTCAGTGTGGCTCAGTGGGTAGAGCGCTGAGTTAGTGGCTGTTTTTTTCATCACTCTTCAACTGACTGACTACTAGGCCTGCTCAATTCGATGTAAAATAATTACCTGGGGTCAAACCGGCTGGAGCGAGATGCTGGCCACACCTCCTCCATAACTCCTAATTACAGAGACATATCTTCCGTGGACCTCGGTCACCTACGGAGCCTGTTGTGCGGCAGTTTGACTTTGTCTGCTAAACGAGGAATGGTGAAAAATCGCGTTTTCACTCGCACTACATGATAAATTAGACAGTGCAGCAACGCCTTCTAACCCAAACGTCAGCTCTCTCCGACGTCCGAAACTGCAACGTTTGTCCACCCTGTATGCTACTGAACTTTAACTCCACTTGCTGTCTATCAAACACTCTTGTGCCCAAGTCGCATTAAATCTGTACTAATATATAAACGTGAAATGGGAAAGCGTGCCTGTCTTTTCACGATTTAATCACTGCACCGATCGCAATATAATTTGGCAAGGAAATAGTTTATATGTTTAAAAAAATCATATACTAACTTTTATTTTAATAACACGTGAAAAAGAAATAAAATGATTTTTGACGAATAACGACGATGAAAAAAACCCAACAACTTTTCGCTTACGCTGCCTAAACGGCTAAATATAGAGAGAGAACGCCGCAAAGAGTTCTACAAAAAATCACCGACAGCATACATAATCTGCAAATGTTAACCTAAATAATCGAAAAATAGTTATTAAAAATAGAAGTGTTAAAATACTTCAATTTAAGAAGAAAAAATCAATCATCGATCAATTTCTTTGTTTTGTTCATTTAACAAAGATAAAAAAAAGTCTAAAAATCGTAAAATTTGTAATTTTACATGCGTTTTAATGAAATGGTGCCACCGTTGTGTCGACCGGCGCGGTTCTCTGTTAGTGGGTTCGTTCTATCTGAGATGCTGAAAATAATAGAAAACTTCCGAAGTTACGACAGTTGGTTTTAGGAGGGGGTACAGCCCTAGAAAACCCATGGATGGAGTGGGAAGGGACGATCATCTATGTTTCGGCACACATGTTTCGGCACACATAATTCCAACCAGCTAGGAATAAAGTTTTCCCTAAGTGATGCTAATTGTTTTCTCAGTACCTTGCCGCGAGGCTACGCTCGGCATTCCTCTCACCCCCTTAATGCAGGCTGCGGTAGCTAGCCTTTGTTCGACAAAACACCTTTCACCCGAAAATGCACATTTCCTGCATCATTCATTTCGTAAAATCTGCAAGTATTAGCATGGAGCCCCATCAGATGGCCGTAAGATAGCGCCACCAAACGGCCGCCCTTTCACCACGGCACCCTTCCTGAGCTGTTCTCAGCCTTACAGCCCTCTCTCATTCGTCACCAAGCGCCCATCCGAATCAGATGCGCTCTCAACTCTCACCCGCGCTCGCTCCAAAAAGTCGGACGCGGTCTCAGTCGGCTCCCATGCGCCGAACATACATTTCATACAGTCACCCGATTTCAAATCGGTTCTTTCAATTTTTTAAGTCTGATCACTTAGCTATGTGTATTTAAGTTTCTATTCGTGTTACTGTAAAGCGAATAACATCGTCATATTATAAAACTATCTCTAAAAGCACATTCACAAGTTGCCGCACGCGACCGAGATTTATTCACATTGTGCTTTTCTATTCGTGTGCGCATAGGCCGCACACCACTGTGCTTCAATTCGCGCCCGCCAATTTAGCGTGTGCGTCAGTACATTCCCTTGCGAGTGCGTATCCAGGCACTTCAAGACCTCGAGCTGCAGGCCGAAGACAACGCCAGCTGGACTCTCAAACTGAGTATTACCATCTAAGTTATTAACGTACTGTGTTTGGTGATAGTCCAAGTATTGAACATGTGTGGGTGGTCATGATTGAACCAAGAACTGCTCCTATAGAACTTGTATGTATTCATGAAATACGTAATGTTGTACAGATCAATCGGCACTATTAGTATAAGGATTCGCTTTCACTCTAATCATAAGTCTTGTTGACTCTTAGATGTCTGTTCACTTGAGTAAGCAGCAGTTTTATATAACACCAAAATACCCAAGTAGTCTGTAAATAGATTGATCGGTGTGCCAATTGTGTAATCATCTAGAAGGGTTATTAAGTTAGTGATATTTAGATTCATATTTCACCCTTCTATTTCATCTACTTTGATTGCTCAATTGTTTCTAGTTTATGTATGTTTAGTTTAATAATTCAATGTTTATTTTATTCATTACATATCATGTTGTGACGAGATTCAGGTCAGTAAATTTATGAGACTTAATTTTTGGTCTTTTTCTTTAATTTACTTTCCTCACATTGCTTCCTCAGAAGCTGGTCCTCCGTCGTCACATATCTGTTGTGTTCCGTGGCATCTGCCAGAGGGTTTTCCACTGTATATTCAATTCAACCACGTCGCCGCGGAACAATCTAAAAATATTTAATCGAAAAGGACGGATTTAATCCACAGATTTCGGGATCTTTCAGATAAACATTGGCATGACACCATTTAATTACAATTTCAGCACATCCGGGGATTGAATAACCCTACCTAAGGGTGAAGTAGTGAACACGGCTAATCCAATATTTCGATTGATTTGTTTCTCTCTCGGACAACTTCACGTTGCTTGCTCGAGAGTGGTTTCATCCATGAATTTATTTATTCTTGTTTCTGGCAGTGAAAATCTAAATGGTGTACACGAAATTTTCGTTTAAATTTCTATTATTGTGAATTGTAAAATTAAGATGCTGTATACATGTTTTAAGTAAATAAAGTATTTTGATCTTACAAAGTCGAAAGATTTTAATTCTTCCTGAGTGAGAAGATTGGTCAAAGAAAAATTCTGGGAAACGCCGTGTAATCAGCTTTGCGCATATAATATCGCTTACATGTCAATACATCGATCGGGTTACATTGGGTTGAAATATATTGAGAAAACAATTTATTTAAAAAAATAACTTTTAGAATCTTTAAAACAGATGAAAATTGTTTATTCCTAGAATATTAACGCCTATATACCTAAAATTTACGTGGAATTCTTGAATGTATCTACATGTAAAAGTTTTAAATTATTGAAAAGCAATACATGTGTTTGACATTAATTTTTGGATAAAGTATAATATAAGAATTAGATACAAATATTGGATTAGAATCAATAAATGAATGAGTATGTAAAAACTACTTGTAGTTAGTAATATAGAGTTAACCTAATGTCAAAAACATTTATTAATTTTTGAAATATTTTTATGGTGGCTTTATTAAAAACATGACCTTTTTTTATACATTTGTAATGTTTTTAATATTTCACAGAATATTTCTCAACATGTTTTGACTTCGTCAGATGTTTGATCAATGATGATGAATACGTGACGGAGCCAAAAAACTGTTGCAGAAACGTTACACAATTAATGTGATAAACATTACAAATCTTCCCAGAAATGTCGAATTTCTTAATATATAGTTAATATAAAAGTGTAAGAAGAAATTTATTAATATTTTTATGGTCACTGAGTAGAGCAAACAAATATTTAATATTTGGAAGTATATTGTTCGCTATATTAGTCTCGGATTGTAATTCATGTGATAAATATGCGTATGTATTACTCGGCAACGGCTGCTCTGATTCACAATAAAAACTATCAAAGAAATGTAAATATAAATTTAAAAATCTGACTTTTGATTCGCCTAACAGTGTCCACTTCCTTAATATGGTGTTACTGTTCGTAAGATTTCATAAAACAATTGATCAGTTAGACAATTCATTTTAATGGTATTTGTACTAAAGAGAAAATTTTCCACTAAACTAGGGTAAGGAAAATGCTGCAAAACTAGAAATCTGACCCTGACGCTTACTGACAAATTAGGAGGGTTTTCTTACCATCCTAGAATTTGATTTCAAACTCACCGGTATAGATCAAAATAACTTGGAAAGTGATTTTACCTACAAAATTTTGGCTCCAATAAATATATTTTTTCTTTAAAAAATTGACAAGATAATACTTTTTATCAATAGCATGCAATCAGTTTTAAAATATTGCTCGTTATATAACCGTTTTCATATAATCAAGCACGTGGCTAAATTATAGGTAATAATGAACTGTGAATAATTGATTGGAACATTCATTATAGTTGCAATCAATTTACAAATAGTTAATTAGTTAAAAACAATGTGAATTTGTGTTAAATTTTGTGACGGTGAATAGACAGTGCAGTTATTGCGCAACATAGTGTCACAAACAGTCCAGATGACTTTAAGTAATTTCTTTAAGAATCAGATTAATCTCTGATTTAATATTAAGCGGCATTACGAAGTTGAGGTGTTTCGCAGGAATTTACGTGATAAAAGGATCAATGAACTCCTGTAGGTTGGTTATATTTCTTTTCTAACACCTGTACTGTTTCAAAGTGAGAATCTTTTGGTGGTGTGAGGAGCGGAGACCCAAGGTCTCCAAGAAGCAGTTATATTGGTGCTAGCGGAGGGTCTGCGTAAAAACGAGGCGTTTGAAGGACAAGGTAGGCGCCAGTTGCAGAAAGGAATCCATCATGAATATTTAATTCAAGAAAGCTGTATGTAAAGAGAGAATTTGTTTTTCTTAACTGTTTCATTGTGTTATTCAAAAGAAGAGGGAATTTATGTTTTTCTTTATTGTTTCATTATGTATTTAAAAATTCTAATTTAATGTGAGTAATTCAAAGAAAATAATTTTTCAGGTTCGTATTTGATGATAAAGTTCATTCAAGTTTTACAATTGGAGTATAATGGCGAAAGTGGCAACGTTCTCGCTCGTCACTAAGTCATCCCGGGTTCGATTCCTGGAGGGGGCAAGATAAAATTTGTAGCTCTTTGTATCCATGTCCCAGTTTAATTAGCTGGGATTTACAAAGAGACCGACCTCTGCGACTAACAACCGCAGTTGTAATGCTCGGATACAGCGCTCTGGATCATATCTAATCGCTGCCCGATCTCGGTTATTAAAATTACGACGAGTCTAGTGAGTAAACTCAAATCAAAAACTGAGCCTTACTGGTAGTCGTCTTTCGTTGTCGTATGTTGGCCAACATCGTTAATATTAATATTAAAGTTCTGTTATTAATGAAAGTCAATAGCTTGATAGTAACAGATGGGTTATTGATTAATCATGGTGGTGTAGCCCAATACTTATGAAGAGGTAGGAGTAGGATATTTTCTGGTCGATTGCTTTCTTGACCGAACTGAGGAAGCACAAATCAAGGACGCTTAGGAGGCTTTCGTAGCACAGTGCGTAATTACGAATTATTTTACTATTCTTTAATAAAAAAAAGCGAATAGTTAAGATCTCTGAATCCTTTGCTTTTCTTTTCCCTTATATTACGTACCGGAAAACAATGTTTTTCACAGCCTTTTTGCTTCTACGTAGATTATACGTTCAGTGGATTGTCCGCCTCACTTAACGCAGTTGAACTCATGTGAACATGTGAGTGGAGATTCATATCTACTGATTACCTACCAATTTAAATTATTTTTCTGTAATTCATCAATATTTATCGTACATTGCATTTTCCTTGCAATAACACTTAAGCAGAGTCCTTTGAAATTTGTGATAATTTCAATGATTACGTTTTCCGAATTCAATGCCACACACATTCCATAGAATTCTCTTTTATTAGTACGGATAACATAATACGTAAACTCAAATTATTAACAGCTTTAATACTTTTTAGTGAACGACATGATCGTTCCTGGGAACACCGTTTCCACCTCTGACACAATACACCCAGGGGTCGGGAATCGCATCCAACAACAACAACAACACGACCACCTCCTGCCTTCGTGTCCTGTCGCCCCAACCACACCTTCCTCTCTCCTCTTCACCGACGCGTTTACGACCTGCATCCAGTTCATTATCACCCGCTTCACCTCATCGTGAGGGGGTGTCTCTTTTTTACGGGCATCGTATAACCACCGGACGCGCGCGGGGTGCAGCGTAGCGGCACGGTCTATGAGCTTTTTGATGGTCACGTCGCGGATATTAGCTCCTTCTACATAGCGGATACACAGATGAGGTCACGCCGACGAGGTGCTTAAGGCAACGTGTTGATGTGGTTAAAACAGAATCCTAATATACAAAGTTGTTTAGAATGTTTTGGCAGTATGGATAATCTCTGAAATTTTGTAAAATTATGTGAAACAGTCTACACTTGATATTATGGTATTTGAATGTTTTATTTATTTTACCTTATGATGAGCCATGTGGCCAGCTCTTCCATCTGACCGTGAATTGGGTAAGGGAATTGGGAAGGAGAGATGTTAGGTTGCCGAGGGACTTATGACATTTTTATGGAACAGGTTAGAGAACCCGAACTGAAAACCTCACTTAGTTTGGCCGAGCAGGCTTTGAACCAGTGCTCTATGTCGCTCAACGGTGTCGTGAAAGACGCTACCACTACATCATGGCATTTTTAGCCGTCCCTCGCCAACAGACTTCACGTGCGTTCTTGTATTATTGTAGTATTTGTAATTGGGAAATAAAACGCTATTGAAGTTTACCTACATTGAGCGATAGGAGGTACGAGGGTAGAATGGTATTAGTATAGGTGGGCCGCTTAACTGGGTTTACCAACAACTTGGCCCACGTGCAGGGTTAGTAGGAGTTGTTAGTTACAGAGTTATTAATACTAGGAGTTGTAGGAGGTGGATTGAAGAAGGAGGGTTCGCTTTTAAGTAGCCACAGCTATATGAACTGTGTAACATTAATGGGACCAGTGTTTCAATTTTTTTTTCTGGCCCCACCGGGAATTGAAACCCAAGATGACTTAATGATGAGCAAGATCGCTACCACCTGAGTCACAAGAGGGGCTGCGCGTTTTTACTTAATTATAACTCGTTGAGTTGAAACGTTTCCAATGATAGGTAAGAGAGAAGAAGAGTTGTTTCAACGGAAATATATATTGATTAAACCACTCGAAATTGTGTAAAGTGGCTGAAAACTCACATTAAAATCGCCGAAATGCGCTGTGTAAGTTTAGCAGGTATTAACAACAAAATCTAACAACGATTTGGTCTTGTTTTGTTTTATGGAAAGAGTAATAAATCCTTGAATGAGAAAGTAAATAAGACTTTTTTGTAAAAAGTTGCTTCGATTTTAGTGCAACTACTAAACAATTATTTTTGTCACATCCTTTACGAGTTCTTTTACAAAAAGTTGCCCACTAATTTTTGACAAAAAAGACGAAATAGAATTTAAGCAATGAAGGAGTTGTTTTGTTCTGATGTTCTATTCCATAAAATTTAATTTTCATATTCCTTAGCTTATCATTCCGACTCTTGAAAACATAAATGAAATTTAGTTTGTTGGAAGTGTATATTTAAACTCTTTTTAAGGTATTTTAATGTAATGCAATGCCAGTATTTATTGAAGCATCGAGGAGTGTTTAATGCTCTGATTATTTGAAACGTCAAATATTTTTTCAATGTCAGAAAAAAGTCGGGAAATGTATATTGCAGAACCTTGTCACCCTTTATATTTTTTGTCTAATGGGAAAACACATTTTACAAATATACTACGTAATATGTTGTTTTCTACAACAATAATTAGAGCATAGCAAAATGTTTCCTGAAGTTTCTTCAGGAAATTTATTCTAATAATTTTTCTGACTTATCCTCCATTGTCTGATTCTTCCGGGTAGTTTGATCTGTTGTTGAGAAAAACCTCTTATTAACCCAGGAGAGTGATAAGTTTGTTATGCAGATTTTTGGCACTAAATTTGGCATTGTGTTTATTGTTGAGTCATACCAAAATATACCATATCCTTAACTCTATCTAGGATTTTATCCAACAAATCCTAGGATCCAACAAACATCTAGGATTTTTGGAAAGCAATATTTCAACATTTTCTCAATTGTCGACTAGGGAAAATTAATTTCAAATTTCATCGATGATATGTTGTATCCTACGTTTTAAGTCATTTAAAAATGTGTTTTACCCACGTGAAGATAACAAATCTTAGCATTCAATTCTTTTCTACTATTTATTGTCTACTATTTTCGAAGTAAATACAGATATGAACAACATTTCAATTCCTGATATTAACATTCAACATATTTCAACGGAACTCAAATTGCTTATTGTATTTGCAACATATCATTTTTAGAGCATCACTTCGTGACGCTGTAATGTTTCTGTTTGTTTATTATTATTTTTGTATATCAGAACATATATCATTACGAATGATCGTACGTGCACAATATTGGTATTTCGATGAAGTTCATAACACACCAGCAGGCACCAGGAGAATGCGGAAATATAATCGAATTTTAGGCATTTTATATTTTTGTTAAACTCTCTGAAAAACCTCTGCGCCACAAACACGTCCTATTTTAATAAATGAAAACACGCCACGCACTTGTCGAAATGATATATTCTGTCATTTGCGTTTTTGTGTGTATTGAATATGAATTGTACTTCTCTCATATTTAGTTGCTTTTATGAATACAAATTACAAATAATGAAATTGGAGAGTTCAATATTTTTTTAAATATATGGAATTGTTATTTTGTTCTAGGTTTTGTTTCAAATAACATATATATTTAGCACTTCATATGTATTGATTACAATTAGTAAAAAATGGAAGACAATGGATTTAATTAACTTCGTATAAATTCGTAGGGTTTAACTTTAGGAACAATATTGCGTATTTCACATAAACATTATTCGCTAAGTCCTCAATAACATCAGTAGACTCGCTTATTGCAATATTCAGGATTTAATGTTTACCTTGTGTATAGTTTTCGTGATAATTTTCTTTCCTATTGCTTTGCTATATTTATCTTATTTATATTCAATATGATGAGAGATATTTTGATCAAAAGAGAAACCATTAAAAGTTAAAATTACTCAATAGATGTGGGTCAGAGATTAAAAAACACTCTAAGATCAAATGAAAAAAAAACCAACATAAAATTGAACAAATTAAATTTATTTTATTAAGTTCCCATTAAAAAGTAATTATATTTGTGAACTATTGAACCAAATTGACACGAAACCAATTAAGAGCAAAAGATGTAACTAAGGGATGATTCCACTAATTTAATGACAAAGTATTAACTCAGATATTCACTGAATCAATTGCTGCGTAACATTTATGTTTTAGCGCTTTTACTCTACTTGGCTGTGATCATACGTTTGTTTTGCTTTGGGTCCACTTCACGATATGCTACTGTTTTGCAATTTGGCAAGATGTTGATTACTTTAAAAGGTGAAAATTCAAACTTTAATATAGTATACATGTTACATTTTGTATAATATGATAACGGGACATAAAAATGTCCTATATAGATACATATAATACATATTTTAACCAGAACTAATATCCGAATTATAAAATGCATGGGAGTATCATGCCACCATGTTGGAGCCAAAATATCTAACCCGAAATGAGAAGTTATCTAATCTAATAATAATAATAATCATCATCAGCAGCAGAGTGGATCATCTTGATCGTCCAGAATGAGTGTGCTTGGTGTAGCCCGTACCTCACTACGACCAGCAGAAAAAGCTGAGATCCTAAACGGAATAAAATAATAATAATAATAATAATAATAATAATAATAATAATAATAATAATGAATACTCACTCGTTGGAGTCCCATAAATGAAACAATAAATTGATCTCATGAGTCTTATTAATAATTAAGGTATTTGGGAGGAATTTGATGTTGGTACAAATAACCAAATTCTGATAACAATAAACAACATTTCATTACTAAGAATGAAAACGTTAAATGAGACAAATACAACTTTCCACTTCTTCTTTCTTGACTATGTAGTCCCCTTAATAAAGATAGTTTATTCACTCACAACTTTGGGAACACAGTTCCTACCTGCTAAGTCTCACAATCCACTTTTTTATTCGTATTACAGGCCGACAGAAGCACAAACTTTGAATGGAAGCTAGGATACCTCCCGAACAGGGGTTTACCTTAAAATTTCAAGAAACTGAGTGCTGTTCCACAATTCGGGACATTGTTCATCTGCTGTTCACTTGTTCACGTAAATCTACATGAAATACATAAGCTTTAAGAACTGAACTTACAACACTTTCATCACACAAATATTGCATCCAAATTCACAAGTTACAGAAATTTTTCTATTAAATGTTACCAAATGGTAAACAGTTCACAATTTTTATTGCAATACACATATAAAGCTTGGTCTCATTAGGGTAATTACTAGTCAGAGGCACCAAGTGATTAAACCATTCAATTGATTCCAAGTGATTCTTAAAAACGTCAAGTTAAATTACTCTTTGTCATAATTACAAAATTAATTTAGTACTTCAGTAGCTCAATAGTCACAATATTTAGGAGCTACAGCAATTCATTATTATAAAATATGTACTATTTTTTAACTACAATTGTACTAGTTAAGCTGTCACAATTTGAGAAATGTCAAATAAATATTTTAGACCATTAGTTCAAATGACTTGAACAGCTCTGAGGATGTTTACTATTATTATGATCTGAACAATCATAATAATTACGACCAATGCTCTTGCTACTTATCGGCTTTGTAGAGGTCATTCAGGTAAGTGTCCTTCCTCCTCGACGTCGTTTACTTGAGTGAAGGTCTACGTATGCGCGGCGACGTAACTTCCCGTTAGAAGGGTTAGCACGGACTCCAACAAGAGAATCCATCGTCACATCCCGTAGCCGGAAGATGCTAGGCCCGCCGCCTAAGCAATTCAATTTCAATTTCAATAGGGCGCTTTATTTTCAAATATTATTTAAGTACAAATGTGTGGTGAGTTTTTTTTTTTTTTTTTTTGCCTGTACGCCATTAAAATGCCCCTTAAGTAGAGCCGTGGGCTACTATGCATACAATGCCCTGGTATTCACTCTCATTGAATGGATAGTTCCAGTTATAATTTTGGAAATCTTTGTTTTGAACTTAAATTGATTGTAATTTTATTTACTTGCGATTTGTATCGTATTAGATTTTTTTAAGTATCCTTTAGTGCTTCTTTAATATTGTTTTATTTAGTTGTAAAATATTTTTTAAGTATACTGCAATTACCGATTAAATGAGCACCGTTGGGAACCACGGGATACCAACGGTCAGGACACGAATATATACAATTAATATAAACATATTTACAAAAGATACTTAAATAAGAGAAATAAATTATAATGTAAAATATACCAGTTTTGCCATAGAAATAAAGATTAAAATAAAATTCAATTATTTACAATACTAAAAACAACAACATATAATTGACGTAATGCCTTGAAATGTCTTCTCAACATGTCTCCACCTCAAACAAAAGGAAAAGACGAAGCGGCAGAATCACGGTTCATTTGAATTAGTAGTTTCAGCGCATATTACTCTTTCTCTCATTTCCCTCACATAGCTTAGGAACTGACCCAGGGACTGTACCACTGATACTCTATTGTCTCTCATTATTGCAATGGCTAAATCTACGTTAATGTGATAATTTTGGAATGCACCAACTTGGATAAAAGTTCGTTTTTAATCTGTTTTCGGGCATGTTAGTAAAATGTGAATCCAACCTTCATTTTGTTCCCGCAAAGTGGGAAAATAGAGTCTTGATCCCCCCAGAGTTTTCTTAATTTCCATCCTCCTAAGCTAAACCATCCGTAGTCCGCTCGTTCTTTTTATTTGAGACAGTCAATGTATGGTTTTCTGCCCCATTGCCCAGCTACTAAAGTTTGCACCGTAAGTGATCT
>NNCF01126865.1:24282-53943 GCA_002313205.1 Laupala kohalensis | reverse complement strand
ATTTTTTATTTTGTTATTGTACTTAAAATGTATTTACCTTTTCGTCGAGCTTTCTCTTTATTTCTCGTCCAAGTTACGTTCATACAGATGGTTACTCCTAAATATAAGTATTTTTTAACGTTTTCTAGCGTTTCTCGTTTATACGACCAAAGTTCATTCTTACTGTAGACCCACCCATTTTTAAATGTCATAGTTTTTGTCTTATTAACGTTAACTTTTAGTTTCGTTTCTTCACAGAAAATTTCTAATTCGTCGAAACTTCTTTGTAAACGTGCCGGTGTTTTTGAGAAAATAATCAAGTCGTCGGCAAAAAGGAGTGCTGGTATTGAAATATTTTAATCTCCAATCCTGGGTGCATCTGCATTTACCATTGCTAGTCTATCTACAAGCCCATCTATGAATAGTATGAAGAGAAGTGGGGAACCTTGCTTTACACCTCTTTCCACAGAGAATGTATCTGTTACAGAATCTAATTCTAATCTCACGCATGCCGTGTTTGATTTATACATGCCTTAAAGCATTTTTAGGAATTTTGTGGAGATTCCTTTACTTTGTAGAATATACCAAAGTACTTGTCTATTAACGGTATCAAATGTTTTTTCAAATTTCACAAAAGCACAAAATAACTTAACTCTTTTCACAGAAGTTGCCTTTTCCGCCATTATGGTAGTTATAAAAATGTTGTCTACTGTACTATAGTTATTTCTGAATCCTGCTTGCAATGCTGTCACTTTTCCTTCTTTTTCTATCCATTTATTTAACCGTACATGAAGAATTTTGCAAAAAGTCTTAGCTATTGTATTAATTAAAGAAATACCTCTGTAGTTATTAGGACCGTTAACGTCACCTTTGTTCTTATAAATTGGACAAATTATTGATATATTCCAAATTTCAGGTAACGTGGAAGTGTCGTATAAAGAATTCAGCAAATACAGGAGAATTGGGGCAAAACTATAATTTATTTCCTTTAAAAATTCCACTGGAATACCATCAGAACCTGTTGCTTTGCCAGACTTCAAATTCCGTACCACATCTTTTATTTCATCATTATTTATTTCACGGTCTAAATCTGTCACTATTATTTGGTGTTTGATTACGTGACCTGTCCGTTGTATACACAGATTCTGGGAAATAAGTTGAGCGAAGTGCATTTCCCAACTTTTCGCCTCTGTTCGTGCAACTATATCTACATCGTAATTTATGTATAGTATCCCAAATATTTGCAATCTTTTTTCGCCTGTCTGCAATCTACGAGTGTGTTAAACCATACCGCTTCTCGAGTGTTGTGTTTTTCTGTGTGTATACTCGCATGTGTGAACCCGCTTTCTGTAGAGTGTTTCGTAAAGATTCTGTCGCGGCATTAAGCTGTTCAAACTGCAACCTATTTAGAATATCTGCGTGCAGGTTTCAGCGATTCCTTTCAAATTCTAGCTTTTTTGCATGTTTCCATTTAAATCGTTTAATTTTTGACAAGCTGTTTGACTGTTGTAGTACTTGTAAACTATTTTTATATTTTAAGGTTAAACAATGTGGCACGTGATCGGATTCTATTCTTTGACCTATACGAAAATTATCTATCCACCGTATAGTTTTAGGACACGCCAAACCATAATCAATTACGCTCTCTCCATTTCTATTAATATACGTGAAATTGCTGCTGCGTCATCCCCATAAGAACCATTCAAAATATTTAAATTATGTAAATAGTATAGCTCTAGTAATTCGCTTCCCTCCCCATTGCTCACTTTATCTTTACTATTTCTAATTATATTATTATTATTAACATGAAGATTTTCATTCATAGGCGCGTCTGGTATTCCTTCACCTATTCTTGAATTAAAATTTCCCATTAATAAAAGTCCTGCAATGGAATTCCTATTTTTCAGCGTATTTAGTTATATGGTCTAACTCGTCATAAAAGGAACTATTATGGGACACGGATCGTTGAGGGTGTCTATAAATAATTAAAATGAATATCTCCATATCCATGCATTCTAGTTTAACGCATATGGAACTTTGCAAATTTATATTCATTTCTCGGAAACTATAATTCGTTGAATTCTTGCAATAAATTGTGGCTCCACCTGGGTTACTTCCACGCCATCCTTTTATTTTTAAATGTTTCGTAAAAGAAGTATATCCATTTAAATTAACCGAGTCTCCGTCTTTACAGCACGTTTCAAGTAATCCAATTACAGAGAATTTTTCAAGGAACTCATGAAAACTTCCCTGAGTCAGTTTCCTCGTCAATCCTTCAACGTTCCAACACACTACATCTAATACATGCCCTTTGTTCTACTGACCTCTCGCGGACGTACCTTGCTGAACTGCAAGTTCCACAGACCTTGTCACCCGTCCTTGCGGTGGGGGAGGTACGTACGGCGACCGGTATGGTGTGGTGTATGGTGTGGTGTATTTTCCGCCCGTCTAAGCATGCGCAATAAGACTCTTAAGCATGTTCTCTTAACATAGTAGTAGTTACTTGTCCGGTTAGTCATAAATGGCAATTAGCACTAACTGATCTATCAGGCATGTAACTGTCATATATCCGCCTGTTAATGGTTGTTTGTCTTTGCAGGAGATTGTGTTATAAAGAGTGCAGTAAATCCCACCAGCTATTAAGTCCTATTATTGATGAAGCGCAAGAGGTCATAATGCTGTTGATATTCACTCTCAGTTGTGTGAAACATGTCTACCGTTAGGGGAAGGGAGAAGGAGCATTGAGCGTGAATTTAGGGAAGGCTGTAACAATGTTCACGATAAACAGAGGAGTGGCAGACCTGGCGTCCGCACTGGCAATATCGTTAAACGCTACAATACCAAAGGGAGAGAAAGTCTATCCTTAAATTCACGACATTCTTTTGGTGTTAAGAATATATAAAAAGCAAAAGAACTCAAATAACGACATATACATGTTGTGAGCTGAAAACATTTGTCTCGGCATTAATCTATATTCCATTTTACAATCTATCGAATTGAATCGAGTATCGATCAGAGGCACACGCTTTTTGTTTCAGGACTACTCAACCGAGATGAAGTAATTGTATTTATCGAATTGGCATATAACAACATGAAATAATACATAATATATCTTTAATTACATTGCTTACGTTCTTCATGTGCAACAAAAGCATTTTGTTAGAAAAATGAACAATCATTTATTTTCATTTGAACAACTGACAAAAATTCCCATTTCGCTTCCTCTTTCTCTATTTGAGAGCTATGAGTTCACTTTCCTTAACTAAGTATATTTTCTCTCGAAACTTTCACATCTAGTGTGACTCGCTTCGATTCTTTTCATATCGTCACAATGATAATAAATAAAAGTGAGGTGAGGTGACTAGCCGCAAGGGATCAAAATCACAGTGACAAGTGTTCACCGCGATTGTCTATTAGAAGCAGTGCCTGCAGCTCAATTCCCTATTGTGCTGCACCACTCTGACAAACGCACTCCATGACCAATGCAACCCAGGTGCATCACCAAGCTCACCTCATAAGCCCTCTTCTAAAGTCGACTCCACGGGCAACAATGTTAGCACATAAGTTAAAAGCAAATACTGACTTTGATATGGGTTCCATTGCTTTCAGAATATACATTTACAACAGGACATGAGATATTTTCCGATAAAAAACATGTGCATAATAGGTGAAAAAGAAAACCTCACTAACTCAGCACCCATGATTTTGTTTGCAAGAATATATTCGATTTTTCTCAAATATTGTTGCTTAAATCCATTGTTATAAATTGGTGGGTTAATGGTGTTGGTGAGTGTTTAACGTGCATTAGTATCCTTAATACCTTCCTTTCACAAATTTAATTGAAGAGATAACTTGAATTTTACAAAATATTAGTTCGAAATTGCTTTCCTCAAAAATATTCGAATTTAAACAAAACATTCACGGTATAATTCTTTTGGTTAAGTTTAGTTTTGATACTACTTCAAAGATTCCAAAAAGAAACTAAATTCTTAAAAGGAGAAATAATTATTTTATCATAATTATAGCTGTATAAAAATTGACACACATTGACACACACAGTGTATATTCCCAGATGTTTCGTTTACGTTTCCAGTTAGTAGAACATTCAATTTCGCAATAGTTTTTAACGGATAACGAAAGGAACCCCTGATGTTTATGCAATACGCTAGACGTACCAGTAACATTGGTTGCGACATGAAATACCAATGTACAAAATCTCGACTATTTCAACGCAAATATACCACCCCTATTTTTTGTCTAGGAAAAATTCATTAACTTTGATTTAAAAATTATAAGTATTAAAGATCAGTTATGCCCATAAAACATTCGTTAAGTTTCATATTATTTACCATAATGTTTTTTTATAGTGAAATATTTTAATAGAACGCCATTTACATGTTGGGAAGGCAGCATTTAATATTAATAATTCAATTTATTTTGATAATTTCCGTAGTAAAAGAACAAAATTTGTGCACAATATTTTAGATTGATACAAATGCATTTAATATAGAGACATTAGTAAACAGGATAGAATTCGTTTCTGTAGATCGTTCTTGGTCGAGTAAAATCTTTTGGATCCTATTCTCCCTATCCGTGAGTCCAAGCATTTACAATAATGAAAATTATATTTCTAATGGTTTGTCAAATAAGTGATGGGATGAATTATGATATTTAGCATGCTTTTACGAGTCTCCCCCAACCAATGTAATCACAATAGTGACAATGACAATGAGTCGTAGTGAACATTACGTAAATTAAATACAAGATGAAATTACAGTTATATATTTACTAGAACAAGCACTAAAATCCGCAATCTCTTACAGATCAAGGTCCTAATCACTTAAACCACACGCTCAATTTTTTTCAGCCTTCTGTCATGTAAATAAATGATATTGATAACAACTCAGAGGGCATTAAACTTTAGGATTAAATCTTTAGATTAAAGAAAAGAGCAGCAACTATCACTCAGTAAATAAAGTTAATGAAGAAATATTACAATGGATGACTTTCTACTAATTTAGACTTGCTGCTTCATAAAATAATATTCTAATTAAAAAACAAATAATATAATTAACGAAATTTGATTCATCTCCGACCAATGAAATGAGGACTTGTTAGGGTCAATTAGTTTGTGCCTTAGAGCACATTCGCTAATTCCGACGTCATGGTGTATACGATTCAACATGGTGACCAGATACCATATTCTCTGGCTGCAGAGATGTTTCTCTTTGCACTACCTGTTTAGCCCCCAGAAACCCGGAAACCATTTTCACCTGAAATGCTCCCAGAATAGAAGAAGGTGCAGGTTTTAGGGTTTGAGACGATTGAAGCAGATGACAGCACCTGTGTGGCCTCATTTGTTGTCCCGGTTCTTCGGCATTTTCACCAGCTCGTTAGTAATTCGTTTCCTACACTCCAAACGGAATACTGGACTTTTGCGAAAGAATGCAAGGAAAAAAGGTAAACAAAATTTTGAGAGAAGTCGTAACATCAACACTCTTGGAGAGACACTTGCTCCGGACCGCGCTTCACAGCTGTTTGGCATGCGGCTGAGATTCGCACTTGTCTCCACCTGGCGGCGCTGCGGCTACCTGACAAGCGAGCGCGCGCTGGGCGCAAGCAAGGCTGCCAACTTGCGTTAAAAAGAAACTTTAGTTACTTTCCAAAAATGTGTCCCCGCATACGAATGTTAACTTAATGTTGTCGTAAAATTTATGACGGAGGATAGCGCTCGTAAAAGACGTATATTACACTTCTCTAGGGATTTGCTCCGGTTTTGAGGATAGAGACGGATGTGAGTGAAGAGGAAAGATGAGTGAGAGAAAGATATATACGAGAGAGAAGGGTCTTTCGGAACTCTCGTGGCCAGCACAACAAATTTAGGCTTCCTCAGGGAAAAATATTGGGATAATGAATACGATATACCAGGTTCGCTGGGGGATTCCGTCACTTAATTTGGATGTTATTACAGGAGATGGTGAAGCGCTCATACGTATCTTCTGAATGATACTACTCTTGCTACAACAGGGGGTGACTAGTACAAGGGTTTTTGAGCTATAGTCCTTAATAAAGCACTAACCACATCAAACAGATCCTTGTTTATTCTGTGCAATACTATACGTTATAAAGCGAACATCTCCAGTCACCGAACGCAATTTTCATTTGTAAGAAAAAAAACAACAACTAAAAATACATGTGCTGTTGTAGTCACAGAACATCACTTGGTACGAGATAATGTTCTTACATTTTCTTTTTATTCGTAACGATGAAAAATTAAAATCAGTAATTCAAAACTATGCAACCAATCATGAATACTAATTTGTATCTTAATTTTAAATACAATTACTTTTTAAATAATTAAATTATATTTCATATATGCATATTCATCCGTGCTTCAAAGAGTCCTCCCGCAAATTAGTAACTTTATATAACTTTTTTTTTTTTGTGGGGCTTTAGGGCTCGTCAACAGCGAGGTCATTAGAGCCCTTAAAACTTGTACAGGTAGGGAAAATGCAGTTACGCACTAGGGAGAGCCAACATGACTCTCCCCGCGTGTGGGACTCGCCGAAAGACTCAGCCATACCCACTAAAAACCCTCCTGCATTACAACTCAAAACACAAATTCCAATATATCTCATGCCTTTTACTAAAAAACCCTTAAAAAAAAGAAGAGGAAAGAGGAAAATGATAGATACACTAGCCCTAATAGCGTCGGGATCGAAAAGAACAAGAGGTGACCAAGGAAGGTCAGAAAAGAGAAAGGAAGGAGCATGGCACAAGTAAGTGGAAGTAATGCCAGACTCAGCTCGGGGCCCCGTGTTCGCCAAACACGTACTTACTCGATGTAAGTCCCCTGGGGGGTTTATATAACCAAGGTAACCTTGTGGGTAAATTAACAGATGCAAAAAAAAATGGATGATGAGAGGTGACGAGGTAAAGGTGCAGTAATAAGATAATAGTCGAGGTGGAATAAAATGAAACAGGAGAAACGAAAATAATCCAATAAAACTCGTCGCAAACTCACTTTGACCGCGAGAGCAAATAGAAATGGAAAAAAATGCCAAAAGTATGTTTTAAAGGATACACAAAAAATTGATTAAACACCGTAATTGATCATGCGTAATCATGGGAGAAACACCATAGATTACCTGTTTAACGTTACAGCTAATGGTGCTTTAAAAATAAAATCGTATCTGGATTTAATATGAATAATCAAGGATTTAGTATGATGAACGTTCGAAATGCCACAAATGAATTCCAAAAAACACGAATAGTTTGTAAAACGTCACATCTGATATCCTACATTTTGCATGAATTACGATAAACTATTGTTAAAATAGTAAAATAATATATTATGTCGATTTCCGCGATTTCATTGCACAATTCATGTTAGCCTCGCGACTTGTTTCAGATACTCAGTAAGATTGATTACATATTCTTGCATTTCGAATGAGGGTAACAACTTTATAATATTCGCTTTTGATTTCATGAAAAAGCACTTCTAATGTCATATATTAAAACTGCAATCCAGGATTATCAGAATTTACAGTTCTTTCTATAATTTGGAAAACGTGGTAAATTTTCAATACACATTTTCACAAATGTGACAATATTCTGCGAAATCGTGGAGCTAAAACATCAGTTAAAAACAGTTCACTTTTTTATTATATTTAATGAACCAAATCGTTGTTCGAACGATTCCACAACATGAACCAATTTCATTAATATGATCTTTTTTCTTTTCTTATAAATAATATATACTCATTGCTCGTTACAGAGTAAAACTCTATCAAAACTCTGATAGACTGATTACTGGTTGGGTTAAATAACGGAGGGGGGAAAGGAAAATAACATACTGAGTTGAGAAAACCTAATCCAAGATTTTGAAATTCAAATGGAGTGTCACAAAAAGTACGATGAGAAGTGAATAAAAAATATTAAGAATCTACGTGGTGAAAGATGCACAGACGGGAGAAGGGGACTGAGGAGCTTGCGAGGGGAAAATGCATGGAAGGTAACGGAGATGGTGCAGATAAATATGTAGATGATGTCCTATGCTGTATAATATCATGTAAGACGACAGGAGAGCGTGGCGTTTCGGGTAGAAGACATTGCCTTCCTGGCTAAGCGTCTGAACCCATAAGGTAATTATGCTATCATATCGATTGGGAGGGATCTGTCTAACTATTTTCAGACTGAGACAGTATTTATTGATAACATCTCTTTTGATATGGACTCTTTACAAAAATACTGTAAATGCTTCAAAACAAAGTATAACAAAAATCAAGAACCATTACCACTAACCATATTCTCTGAGTACTTTTTTACCTCCCATCCTCGAACAGAGATACAGCTATAGCCAAGTTACCGTAAGAGAATACACCAAAAACACCAAGATGGCTGACTCCGGGCGGACTCGATTGGTGTTTCAGGGCAGCCACCACCAATATTTTAGAACAAAAACCCGACACTCGCTTTGACTTGACTACATAATATCGAACAAAACACGCAAAAAATCTGTGCAATTTTGGTCCGATAAATTAAAAAAAAAATTAATTGAGCCCTTAACTAAAGATGAACTCGCAATTTTGAATAACATAATATTACTCATTTTAATTGGAATCAATTTAGTATTAAATGAATTTTTGATACTACATCGGAAATGTGTCTGACAATGTAATGGTGAGAAAATATTAAGCACCCTAGATAGAAATCAAATTCAAAGCTATTTATAATACTGTTAACTGTAGCCATACTGTTTTTTGAATTTTACTATACCACCGCCGTCGCCTCTTTTCGACTCGTAACTTGCAGTGAACTCCCTTTCATGTGCGAAGTCTTTCTTAATTCGTAATGTTACTGCCGCGTTCGATAGTTCCTAGTTATACAAGCATCGTGTTCCATTCAAATAAATCACAAATTAAAACACTCGCGACCTAATTATTGCATAAAACGCGTGTACATTTCAATGTCATTTATCAGATGGTAGCGTATTCTTCACCACGTCTACAAAACTTACGAGTCGAATCGCTTTGATCCGAATAATATTGATTTCCTTTTCGTTACTAACTATATGTTTTTTATCTACTTACCATTATACGCACAACCTTCAACACGTATTTTATAAATATTCTGTTCTATGTGCATATATGTTCAAGACTATCAAATATTTATATACCACTAATATAAATTAATCACATAAAACATTTGTTGACATTTAAAATTCTACATCAATTTCTACGAAAAATTCTACGTTATTTATTATAAATATACAAATATGCTTACTGTTTTTGAATTTGACAAGTGGTAATCACAATTTTTATTACCAAAATTATCAACACTTAGTAAGTTTGGTGTTTGCTTATTTTATTTCTCCTTTATATTTTACTTATAATTTGTACTGGTTTGTTATAGTTGTTCTTGCATGTTATCTTGTATGGTGTAGAAATGCGTGATAGTGAACAAGGAAATAATGAACCTGAAGAGGTGGTCTGAATCATAGCCTCGAAACGTTGTTTTTGTTCTGAACCAATGTGAATTGTGAATTTTAAATATCAACATGTGTTTTGTGTGATTAATTTATATCAGTGGCATATAAATATTTGATTGTCTATATTATGTTCATATAATTGAATATTAATGAATAATAGACAATCAGAGTGATAGTGACGTTCATATTGACATAGTTCATAAATGTAAGCCTGAATAATACTGTTGAAAATTATTAAAATAAATATCTCCAAATGCCATGGTGATAACCATATCTTCAGACTAACAACAGACGCATATACCACGTCTCACTCTACTGTTCAAAATATTACATCAAAATAATAATCAATATTTATGATCCAACTTAAAATTTTCTTTCATCATCACAAAAAGAAAATTGCACTTTTTATACTTTGAGGTTATGGAAATTGCAAGTATCTACGACTAAACACCACAGTTGTAAACTTTGTATATGGCAACTTCGATTATATCCAATCGGTATTCACACATTATACTTCAAGACGTGGCTAGGGAGTAAACCCACGTAGAATTGGATGTCAATGACGGTGAAGAACTTATAAGACAGTTTAGGAACTTAAAAGGTTCAGTATAACAATTTAAATGGGTACAGCATTATATCAATATGGGTAAAAAATATTATTTTCATTTAAAGCTTACTATCCAATTCATTTTCAGCATTAAATCCATGTAATGTAAATAAATAATGCGTGACAGAGGAAATATTCTGTACATAGTTACAGACAGTATTCACTTTCAAGAAAAAGTTATAAAACAAAACAATGAATATTTATCTTTATGGTTATTTNTTTTATTGCTACGTGCCCTCAGTGAATATTTTAAGCACCCAACAAATATCTCACCAGTAGCTTCATTTGCGTGGGTAACTACAGTATATACGTGGTTCTATAACAATTATATTTAAATGTTTATAGAATTATGTTAGAATATAAATTTGCATTTTCTCCCTTTCTTTTCAATCTAGAAGTTTTTGTTATCTACATACATAATATGAAAATCGCTAAACATCTTATACTTCAAGACTGGCCAGAATATTTTATACATAAAATGGTCATTTTACATTTATTATTTTCAGCTTTATGATAAAGAATCTCTTTTAAATAAGTTGTTCTCCTTTTACCAATAATTTTAAATCCTGTGACAATTGTGAAATGTTATTTATATGAAAATACAAAATTATCCTAGGGAAGAATTAAACTTTTTCGGGACATAACAAAATTCAGGTAAAATTATATCAAAATTCGCTTCCAAGCTGAGATATTTTAAAGAAAAGAAAATAAGTTTTTTGTTTGAAAATCTGTCATAATACGTTATTTCTCAGCTGACTAGGCTTTCATGGTTTGGACGGATCTAAGAAATATATATTGTACTAACATATGTTTATCACATTACTGCGTTCACAGGAAATAGAAAAATTATGTATTGTCCAGGCAAATAAAAGCACTACATTCTTGTATAGTTGGAAAATATTTTCTCGATACCTAAAGACGTTCATTATAAGTTCTGGATGAGCCATATCCTAAATGAATACCTCAATTATGGGTTAAAGAATAGTTTAATTCAGTAACTCTATTACACGTATTCTGTACGATACTGTAAAACATAATATAAGAATATTTTTCATAAAAATTATAACTATAATATTCCTCAGTTGATTTTAAAACAGGGATCACTTAAAACTTTTAGCGATGTTTTAAATAATGGTTGTGGTACCTATTCCTACGAATTACTGTAAATTGATAAAAAAACATATTGAACAGTAAAAAAGAAACATTTCTACACAGTGTTGAATATTTGTTGTGAAAAAATTACGAAAGAAAAAGTTGGAAGCTCATAGTGATCTGACGTCACACATTACGGAGTATGATTCGGAATCTCTACCCTACGCTTCTTGAGATTCGTCATTCAGGAAGACAAGGAAGGATAGATGAAGAATCTACTTTTTCTTGTCACCCGCTTCAACAACTGTAGGATCTTTGGAAGGAGTGTCAGGCACCTCCTGAAACTGAAATAAAAACGCAGAGTAAATGTTCTGAATTTATCACTTATAGCAGTCGCTACAGAACATGACATGTACCTTCGGATGCGCAGCAATAGTCTAATAAGACAACGTGTACCCGTCTCGACTATGTGAAAAAAGCTGATCACATTCAAGACATTTTTCGGAGCAATCATATCAAAATACCCCTTCAGTATGTATATCATTTCCGACTAAACCAGTCGACCATTTGCTTCTTGGTTTATCTCATTGTTATTATTATCATCATTAACTATTTTCACGTCTTGTAGTTGGATTCAGGTGAGGTGCGAGGTATACCAAGCATCCTCACCTCAAGCAATATCACAATTTCAAAATCTTCCGACTGTTCTACAGGTGTTAAGGATAACAGCTTTTTGTAAAGCTAAAAAATATGTTTTTTTAGAGCTCAAACCGATTAATGCTCAGATGCTGTGAGGTATGACTACATTGGTGGATATACATACATATATACATACATATATATACACACACACTCCATATTCCATAGGCGAAGAATTTCTATTCTCAAATCTTCATATTTTTGTATTTTCTCATTGTAAGTAGTTTGTAGGTTGTGGGAGTTGGTTACTGCAATATCTATGATGAATGTGATTTAGTTGAGTTTGTCTATTTGAGTAATATCTGGTCTGTTGTAATGGATTGTTCTGTCGGTGAGGATTGATCTATCAAAATAAATTTTGTACCTGCTGTTCTTTGAAATGGATTTTGGGATGTACTTATAGTACGGGACAGTGTCTTCTATTAGTCCATTCTTCCCGCAGAGTTTCTGATGGATAATATTAGCAACCTGATTGTGTCTGTGGGTGTAATATGTCTGTGCTAATAGAGTGTATCCCCCTGTGATGTGATGTATAGTTTCTGATTTAATTTTGCATCTCCTACATTTGTCATCTGCTATGTCTCTGTCTTGCAATATAACGTTTCTACAGTTTGTGCTTATTACTTGGTCTTGAAATGCCATGAGAAATCCGTCCGTTTCCGAGTATAGATCCCCTTTTGTAAGCCCTTTATTTATTTTTATTATTATGGATTCTTTCTCAGTAGAAACTAGAAACATTCACGCACCTCATACATGTTATTGGGATTGGATTTTATCGATACAAAAAGGAAATTTATCCAAACCTGTATGATGTTATTAATTAATTCAAAAATTTTCGGACGGTGGGACATGTCTTCAGGAGGACAGCAGTTTGAGCAACCTTCATAATATCCCCAATAGAGTACGTGCTTCTCGAGTCCTAGCTGTTCCAAATAATTCTGAAGCCTCTTCGATAAAATACCTTCGACAGATATCACTAAGGGGATAATTTCAACCTTGTATATCCATATATTCTTGATCTCAATTGCAAATCCTCGTATTTCCAAACTTTTTTTAACTCAATTGAAGAAATGTTGTGAGTCAGTGGAACAACAATATCGATTATGGTGACCGTCTTTTTTTCCTTATCAATATGAAGGATATCTGGGCTATTATAATCCACTGTCTTGTCTCTCAGCACAGGTCTACCCCAATAGAGTACGTGCTTCTGATCTTCAAGTACTTCTGGCGGTTGGTATTTATAATATGGTGGTGTAACATCCCGTTTTAATAATTCTTAATCCATTGCAAGTTGTTGATGGATCAGCTTGGTTAAGCCTGCTTAAGTAAGCATTTTCAGCACGAGATGAGCAACCAGCCATTACGTGTTCGATGGATTCACCAGTCCTTTCGCACTTCCTACATGAATCGGAAACATCGAGTGGGGATATGTTTCTCATAATTTCTTGTACTCATCACTCTATCTAGAATGGCCATCATAAACCCTTCTGTTTCAGGGTATGGGTGTTCATCCTTGATCCATTGCAGGCTTTGCCTGCAGGCAAACGTTTCTGACTATTCTTGTGATGAGCAAAACAGCTTTCTGAAGTTGTACATAAATGATCCTACGCAATTTTAACATGCTAATACTATTGTGGAGGGAGATAGAGATGACTCCTGTAGAGGACTTTATTACCGGTACTATGTAAACTCTCTCCATGTTCCATATCCTTTATTTTTCTGCCTTAAGGTCGCTGTATTTCTGATATTTTTTTCCTGAATTGTTTTCTGAAGGTTGTGAGTGCTATGTCTATCAAATAGTTTGTCTTTGTATTTTAGCACTATGTCTGGTCTGTTGTAATGAATCGGTCCGTGATTATTGACCTGTCATAATGTAATATAATTTATTATTATTATTACGGAGATTATTATTACTACTACTACTACTACGGAGTGCAGACGTGCTGTAGTGTGCTTCGCTAAGAAAGGAGAGAAAAGGAGTTTGGAATAAACAAATTGACAGTTTTTGAAGTTCCAGTAGTTAATACGAGACAAATTAGAAAAGTGGAGAGAAATTTCGGTTGAAATTCAAGTGTTTTCGGGTAATATAAGGAAATTTCAAATTTATAAGTACAGCGGTAGCATACNGTGTTTTCGGGTAATATAAGGAAATTTCAAATTTATAAGTACAGCGGTAGCATACGTGGCAACGTAGCAAGAAGTAAACAGCGGGTCACGTAAGAAGATAAGAAGATATAGTGACGAAGATTAGTGAATTTTGTGTTCGTGGGAAAATTAGTCAAGGTTTTGGTTTGCATTTAATTTCTATTTCACAAAATGAAGTATGGGCACTGTGGAGATGAATTATTAGTACAAGTGGTTTCTTGTTATAGCTTCAAAAACAACCTCCACTTTACACGCTCAATTAAGGAAGGAACTAAGGAGGTTCTTTTGTAAATTATAATAACTACAGACCAATATCGATTTTAAATTCAATAGGTAAGATTTTTGAAAAATATATATTAATTAAAATAACAAATTACATAGATAAATACAAAATTATTATAGATCAACAATTCGCATATCAAACTAACAAAATAAATCTCTTAGAAAAATTTGCAAATTTTATAAACACAAGACTTGATAAATGTGAGCATATTATGATGTTATCCATAGATATGTCAAGAGCATATGATAGGATTGATCATGAAAAATTGGGGGAAACTTGAGAAAAAATACGTATAAGAGAGAACGTGTTAAAGTTATTTAAGAGTTACCTAAGTGAAAGATCATACACAGTTAAAATTGAGAACAACTTCAGTGACAGCATTAAAATAGAAAAAGGCGTTCCACAGGGAAGTTATTTGGCACCATTACTATACATAATATATGTAAATGATGTAAAAGGATGTTTCGAAAAAATTCTTCATTTATGCAGATGATAACATAATAATTTCATTTAATAGAAACCAAGAAAAAGCATTACAAATTTTGCAAAGTGAGTTTAACAAGTTTCAAAATTGGACTCATAAGAAGGGATTTAAAATTAATGAAACTAAAACCAAATTGTTACACATTACAACCTTACATACCAAAAGAACTGATGCAAAAATAATTTTTCACAACATAAATTGTGTACATAAACATTTCCAAAATTGCAAATGCACAGATGAAATAGAATTAGTAAACAATCTTAAATATTTAGGTTTAATCATAGATAAGAATTTTTTATGGAAGGAGCATTCTTTGTATATAATAAAGAAACTTAGAATCTGTATATGAAGAATTAACAGCATAAGAGATATCAAACCAAGTTATTTATTTTGCTTATTCGAATCAGTTTTAAGATATGGAATCTCCATCTGGGGATCCACATCAAATTCTCATTTATAAATATTACAGAAACGTCGGGATAAAGCAATAAATTTTTTGTAAAGATAAATTAAATAATATTAATAAAATGTACTCAGAAGAAAAAAATTTAAACATTAAAAATATGTATGAATTTGATTTGCTATTTAAAAATAGGTTTAATACAAATATATTAGAAATACATGAACATGAGCATAAAACAAGGAAAAAACACAACTTTCAAATCCCTAATTACATTAATAAATATGGAGAAAGAAAATGAGAAATTATTATACCAAAATTATTAAATAAATTACTGGGTAATCCAAATGAAATACAAGCAAAGCACACATTCAAAAAGGAGCTAAAAAATTGGGTATTAAAGAATAATTAAAGAGAAAATTACAATAAACTTGTTACTTGTGAATAGTTAATAAAATATAATGTACATATTATGTAACTATAAGGTAGTAGTATATAACTGTAAAATTTATTATGAAATTGTCAAACTATTAAATAAAATATACTTTTTATGGAACTGAAAGATAGTAGTAGTAGACAAACTATTAAATTAATAAATGTTAAAAGAAAAACTCTCTGACAAGTTCTTAANCTTAGAGAGTTTTATTAATTTACTTTAGAAAGGAAAATCACTACACAACTTTTGTGAAATCACATTATATAGTAAATATTGTATATATTTTTTAATTAAAATAATTTGGAAAATGTTTAGTTAAACGATATGGAAAAAAATTATTGCATAACTGTTATAAAATTTTGTAAAACATTTTTAAACTTTCTGTAAAAATCTATCAAGAAAATTTTAATAAGACTTTTGGTAAAACTTTTTGTGTAAACATTTTTGTAAATTTGTATGTAAAACCTGTTGTTAACATTTTCAAAATGTTTGCAAAATTATAAAACTGGAAAATAAATTTCAATTTCAATTATCATTATTATTATTGAAGAGTGAATCATCTCTATGTCACTCAACCTCATGCTCAGTATTTTATTGTGGATTCTTTTTTACACGATTATCGGCTTATAAACAAGAATAGCCAAATATATTAAAATTAATCGAAGATAATGCACCAATAATACCTTTGAATCAAATGGAAGTATTTAAGACTACCAAACAAGCAAACACATTACATTTTGAATTTCCAATTTTCGAGTACTACTCGGGGAGGGATTTTTGCATCGTCTACGGCCGGGTGAAAATAGGGGACTCGAACACGGGACCTGTCACTTGGGCCGCAGGTGCGCTGCCGCCTCGACTCCCAAAGCTCGTACACAATCCCGCACTGAGTGATACAGGTTCACCGGTTGATGTTGTATACATACTTTGGGAGTCGAGATGGGTGGTGAAGTGGCAGCACATTACATCCGACACGTAGGGACGTGGAAAACGGTTATAAATGTTCCAAGATAGGGAGCCGCCTGTGGTCACTTATCACCTGTATGAGGAGTGACACAGGTTCACCGTATCAGGACACGTGAATTTTGATTACCAGCTTTAGGAGTTGAAGTGGATGGTGCAATGGCAGCACACCTGCGGCCAAAGTAGGACGTCCTGTGTTCGAGTCTCGGTTCTTCGCAATTTTAACCTCGTCGTACACGATGCAAACACATTATATCTCAGAAATAGTTGTTGATACACGAAGTGTCATTACTTTGTATAATATTCGTGAAAAAATATTTTCTTCGACATCCAAAGCACCACATCAAATTTTAAGGCAATGCACGTCATTTTAGCTATAACAGGTACTGGCGTATCAAAACGGCATTGAAATCACACCCTATCGCAGTCCTTTTTCCTCCCTTCAACTTATTGAAATACATATAATCAATCCGTAAAACATATTTAAATTCCCTCTCAAAGCATGTCTTGCGTTTCAAAAGTTTCACAACGTCTTCCACTTCGTTGTGTAGTTTTACACCTTGTGTTCATTCCACTATGACGGAAAATGATATACGTTTTCGAAAAAGCAATATAGTCATACATACTTCTGCGTCAGCTCCTACATAAATAGTTGTTACTTTGCCATATTCTTCCATGAAAAATAACATGTAGAGAAACGTGCCAAATATAGATCCCGCTAACGGACCAGCCCAGTATACCTGCAACAGTTTTAATTATTAGAGTAAACTACTAAATTTTTAGTTGGTATTTTAATATACAGGTAACATTAAAAAATGAGACACTCGTAATGGATAACCTTCGCATCAGTTTTCTAAGCAGACAAGGGCAAGGTCATCGACTATTAGGGGTTGATGAACCCCTAACAAAGTATCTAAACAAAGTGAAACATTTCTCGTACAGTGTATACTACAGATTGTAATTTCTTAAAATGGGAACAGTGAAGCGGGGGTAAAGAAGACTAAAGAATTAATGTAACGTGTATGAAAATGAAAGGTCTGTAATAATATTATCGGAGACTGGGTGATCCTAATGCTGCACTTTACTTGAAGTTACCTATTTGTCTAACGGATAAGCAATATTTGGAAAAATATTTGACGTATTCACAAAATTCACAAACAAACTATCCACACATGAGTTGAACAAGCGAACTCAATTATAACACATATTTCTTACTTATACGTCTGAATGAACGGTTGACAGAGGGTTCAGCATAGTTTTTTCTTAAATTTATGTAATCAATGCATGTTACATAATATAAAGTTACGAAAAGAACGGGGCAAACAAGGCGCAGGTGGAGGTCTATGGTTCATACGCTTGAATACAAGGATAAACAAGATATAATTCTAGAAATCTTGAAACTGTATCGGTATTACAATTGTTAAAAAAACAAATATTGTAGATCAAATAAAGCACAGTTAAATAACAAGAATAAAAAGTCAATAGCGCGCTCTATAGAGCGAATCACGACTAACCAAGTTTGGACGGTTCACGCACATATTTGAGTCCTTTGACGTGCATTTAAAAACTGAAAAGAGGACGAATACGGGTGTTCGCATATTTGCAACAACAGAGCAAATGCGGAGAAATAGTTCACCTACACTTGACCGTGTTTGGGCAGATATGTCAATAATACAAATAAGCAAAGCTAAGGGAAGTGATGGCTTTAGACGAAGGGCAAAAAGAAAAAAAAATGTCGCGACAAATAATGCAAAAACGTGCATCTTGTTGAAGTGGCACCTTGAACTTCTATATTTAATGGTTTGTTGAATATCACTACGTTTAGGTAACGTTGGGTGATTAATGCAGACTGTAAATTAGACATTCACAATATCTCGTGCGGAGTTCGAAGGATTTTTTTACTACTCTAATCGATTACACGCGAATTTGCTTCTGTGATTTTTTTTAGTTAATTGAAAATTTATTCCGATATTTCTGTCTATTAGTGCATACGTTGACAGAATAGTCCCAGATGAAAATAATTCTGCCCCGTAGTTTCGATTCACAGACCTTTTGAATTACATGATCTTCAACTGCGTCATTCTGTTGCTGGAAAGGGACGTGTGTTTTTCGGTAATATAATAATGAGTATAAACATTGTTAGCATGAAGATTCGAGATTGTGCACAACTTTCAGTCAAGGGCTACACAGAGCGAAAATTCTTGTGTTACGCAATATATTTGACGACTTTAATATGAAATATTAAGAATATTTATTGTTATAGATTAAGGTGGCTTAATATATTCAATACTTCTAAATAAAACATGTGTACGTAAATAATAAAACTACTAATTTTCATTATAGTTTAACACCATAAAATGGTATCACTTATGGTTATGCTTGCCGCTTTATTACATTAAAATGAATAAGATTTCTTTTTTATTCTGTGAAATTGTATTGAAGTACACTTAACCTTTAATAGTTTTCTGGTGTCCTGGTTCCCAGAAAAAAATTTTTTAAATACACTTACCCAATGCCTTTCCCAGCTTAATTCCCAAAGTGCAGGTGCAAATGAGCGAGCGGGATTCATACTGGCACCAGTGAATGATCCCTATAAAAGAATTATTTGCTTATTCATAAGGATACTCGAAGAATGTGGCATGTAAGTAAATATGTTTAATTAACCATTTCTCGTATAAGCGTCTTAAAATAAATACATGAAACATATGGACGATATTTCTAGTTTAGTTATGAGTAATATAAATTTCCAATACAACGGAGAAAATGAGCGACACCACTGTCTTCTGTAAATTATAAAGTTTTAGAGATAATGAAAAAAATAGAAAAATACTAATAAAATTCATTGACCTTGTCGGTAAATTCTAATAAAAGTCCGTTTCGGCTCTCACTTTCGGCCAGGTTTAGTTTTAAACAATAATCTTTATAGAAATTCATTATAGTCGGACAAACGTTGGAAGCTTCAAGGGCTGAAAGGGTGCAGTTCTAATAAAAAATTGCGCGATTGTTTCTTTATTTGTGTTGATAAGTATTATTTTGTCACCTTAAAGTACACGTTCACAGCAGCAGAATAGTTACGTAAGGATATTTATTTACTAATTTGGCAATGTTCCCTGAGATTGAGTTTAAACGCGAAACTTTGGATATGAAGAGATCCTAGGGTTCGGAAAAATCCGTTCCATCATTGAAATTTGGGTCAAACATCCAACCCTAGGGAATTTACACCCAAAAAGTTTATTCCTTAAAATAATATTCTTCTTAAATTTTAATGTTTTGTAAAACCCAATGTTATGTAGGTTTTTTGAAGTATTGGATTTTGGAACGGGATCACTAAGTTAAACTAAAATGTGATCGAGATAATCTATGAGTTTAGAACGCTTCAGAACTGCAGCCTACGGTTTTACGCAAGTTCGATCCCAATACTCGAAAGAACTGGGTGAGGTTTTCCTCATCTTCTTAAAAGGTTTAGGAACTTTTTGTTTTCTGTCAACACAAAATTTCCCCTTCCCAAATCCCTAATCCAAATCATGTTAAGGAGGAAGACCTAATTGCGCCGGAGGACATAAAATGAATAAACAAAAATTTTGTCGAGGAGAGCAATTTAAAAGTTTGTATCAACGCCGGAGGACATTAAATAAAGAAACAAAATTTTCTCAAGGGGAGCAATAAACAAGTCAGCAAAAGTTAAAAAAGAATAAAACGACCACCCGTTGATACAGGTCAGGGCGAACCATGAAGAGCATCTGTAAACCAGAGTGCGATCAACTCCAAGAGGTGGCCGTGCGTAAATCATAGTGTCACGGGTCTCTGGACATCGCAACGGTCGTGACCCGAGATGGAGGCCACGAGACTAGAGCCCGACCTCTAGCGGCCAATGCTATCCATCTCTTTCGGGTATCTTTTACCTCTCTCGTCCCAAGATCCAGGCGAGGTTCTGCTTCTCAACTCACAGTTTCTAAAGAATTAAATAATTTTTTTAAAATCTTCCAACGAAATCGAATTGTTCTAATGACCTTTCATCTTTCATACATTGAAATTAAAAAAACAATTCAACAATATATCTTATCATATTCAGCTTGAATACAAATATGAGACACCACACACAAACAAATAAAGTTGATTCATGAATATAAAATGACATCTTGAATTCATTACTACTCACACTTCTTTCAAAGGTTTTGAACCAATATACTTTGTGATAAATATAAATACGAGAACGAATTTACTATAATACAAAATATAAATGCATCTTCATACGACAATATATGCCATCTTAAGATATTGTCATAATTTGGTGAATCAATTTATTGTTGATAATTTTTTTTCCCACTTTTCACAGACATTGGGGCAAAATAATGTAGTAGAAAAACAAGGTTCTTATTTATGGTATACGAGAAAATTAACTGAAAAATACAATAGAAAACAAGAGTTTTATTTGAACCTTCAGGCGACCCCATTCTAATTAATATTGAAGAAAAAAACTCTCAATATTACAGCAGCGGAAAATGAACCTAAATTATAGAAACGGAGTAAAATTGCTCATTGTTCTCCGCGTGGTTATACGCCGTTTTGAACTGGTTTTTGGTGATAAATTTGTTAATGTCTAATCTAAAATTGGTCTATTATCAGTTTCTGTAAGTTCCTTAATTAGTAAGTTATTTGCATTTGTGTAAGTACTTGAGAAATTCTTAAAATTTCTGTTCATATTTTGGAGTCCTGAGAAAGATTACGTTCGCAATAGAATGGTCGACATAGTGAAATAAATTATATATCATAGATGCAAGAATTCATTATCATGAAAAAAATCCTTCTCGTTAATAAGAAATGCACGACAAACAATGTTGTAATATTAATTTCACAATTTATCATCTTCAATTTCAGGGAACTTATTTTATAATAAAATGTTACTTTTGTAAACTTCAAAGCAAATGAATCAATTTAGACTAACTCTGCACTCTCATGACTTACTATCTGAAAAAATGTCGGAATTATACAACCCTAACGATGTGAGGAAATTATTCGCATTCCCCTTTTTCAAGTCCTCACAAAAAGCAAGCTGTCTCCTAAACAGGACAGGTATTCAATCCAAAGAGGATTTGGTCCACTTAATGTACAAAGAGGGTAGAGCTTCACGATTTTTAGGTTATGGTCAAGAGAGAGATGACGAGGCCAGCATAACGATTCGGTGAATTGGATCCCCGTGTTAGCCCGTTCTTTTTTTCTTTACCAGACTGCCGACGAAAGGGTCATTCTTAGGTTTGTGTAGAGTAAAAATCTCATTACCAAACGGGATTCTGACTTTACACCTTGTAGTCATTAACTCAGCAACCAATCCACTGAACCTCGAGTTTGCTGAGTGGTTGCTGTTTAATAACATAACCATTTTAATTCAATGCAACATATTTAATCTATTACTTGACGGTATGGTTAACTGCAATTTGTGAGATTTAAGTATGTTTCAGATTATATGTTGCCAAATTGTTAAACTTTTTACGTTTTAATAGTCGCTACCGCTCACGCACGGATCATCATACAAATCACTCACCATAGCCAGCGCAATCCCAATAATGGCGAGGCCGAACTTAATGGGTGCAGCACTGTCATCGGCGTTGCGCACATCCCAAACACCGCACACTAATAAGACCAGGATAAAAGTGATAAGGAACTCTCCTAAAAAGGCCTCGAAATCTGTCAAAGACCAGTGTGGGACATTAACGCAACGTTTACAGCATCCAAAGATTGACGAGTCATTCCACGCATCTGGGGTCACAACCTGGAAACAAAGATAATCAGAATAACTCCATACTATCCGTGCCGACAATACTACCGAAAGAAACAATATACAGAATATCCCAGAACAAACGTAAAATATTGGATGGATGATAGATCGCATTCACAGGAATAAAATGTTATAAATGTACACATGTACACATGCTCCCCCCCCCCATGGGACTTACATCTAGTAAGTACGTGTTTGGCAAACACGGGGCCCCGAACTGAGTCTGGCATTACTTCCACTTACTTGTGCCATTTTAGCCCCCCGCTCCATTTGATGTATGTTGTGAGATATGTTTTGGTGTGTAGTAGATCAGGAGGGTTTTTAGTGGGTAGGGTTGAATCATTCGACGAGTCCCACACGCGGGGAGTCATGTTGGCTCTCCATGGTGCGTAACTGCATTTTCCCTACCTGTTCACGTTTTTCGGGCTCCAATGACCTATGATGTCGACATGAGCCGTAAAGCCCCCCACACACACAAAAACCAATACCGAAATTGGATAGGAATGGTTAAGTGTTGTGGAAGGTAAATGAACTTTGGTCATAAACCCTGCGACTAGTGCATGAGATCCTGAGTGTGATTCCCGGTTAGGTTCCCTTTGCATCTAATTAAAATTGATCGAGAGAATGTAATCATACCTTCAATATTCCAACTCCCGATAAAGCTCCAGTGAACTGCGCGGCAATATATATGAGGAAAGTAATTACTCGCATTCTGCCGAGAAGTAGCGCACACAAACTCACAGATGGGTTAATATGGGCGTCGCTGGTATGACCAATGACCTGAAACATAATATTTCCATTATTCTGCAATAGTTCGAAAACAATATTCAAGAGAAATAAGAAATAGATATCAAAATGACATTTCTTGACTATTGAGATTACTAAATTGTCTGCCATACACATTCACTATAATCGCTCTAAAATATGTGTCACTATTAGACAATCGGTCACTTTCACAAAACGATATTCTGCATCAATTCACTTCTCACATTCAATTTAAATGTGAGAAGTGAATTGATGCAGAATATAGTTTTGTGAAATTGACTGATTGTCTTTAATAGTGACACATATTTTAGTGATTATAGTGAATTTCTTGACTATATTTATTATCGCCCATTTGTTTTTAATTATTTCAAAGTACAAAACAATCATAAAAAACCAATCGTAATAAATATTTGAAATTATCGAAGGTAATACGAAAATCTCCCCTGCTCAAGATTATCAAAACTCAACATTTACTCCTATCAGTACTAATTGAAAATAAAAGAGTAATTAATACGAATCAACTAAGTATTCGTTAAAATACAACTCCAGGTCAATTACGACATATATTTTTTTTAAAAAACGAGGAATTTTTATTAATTGCAAACGTAACATTACTACTTTCACGTATTGTTTGGTTTCTTTTGTGGGGCTTTACGGCTCATGTCGACATCAAAGGTCATTGGAGCCCGAAAAACTTGTACAGGTAGGGAAAATGCAGTTACGCACTAGGGAGAGCCGACATGACTCTCCCCTCGTGTGGGCTCGCCGAATAACTCAACCATATCCACTAAAAACACTCCTGATTTACAATGTACCAAAACATATCTCAAAACCAAATATCAAAACATTGAGGACAAACAAATGAGGGGGGGGCAAAAAATGAGGGGAGACAAAAATGAGAGGAAGGACAAAAAATAAAGGATGAAAAAAAATAAGGAAAATGAAAGATACCTTAGCCTTAATAGCGTCGGGATCGAAAAGAACAAGAGGTGACCAAGGAAGGTTAGAAAAGAGAAAGGAAGGAGCCTTGCACAAGTAAGTGAAGGCAATGCCAGACACAGCTCGAGACCCCGTGTTTGCCAAACACGTACCTACTATATGTAAGTCCTCTGGGAGTTGTTTGGTGTTAAAATCAAACCCACACAACGACTTTGATTACTGCAAGTCGATTTAAAAACTTCTAGATCGCTTACATTGAAAATTTACTTGTAAGAACGACGCCATCGACCGCGAACAATTATCATCATTAGTCTTAGTTCCTGTTCTAAACGCAAACCTAATGAAAACTCCTGGTCAATTACGTCATATTTTGAGAAAGTGATAGAGCTTTGTTTAGTTATAAACTTAACACTTCTATTTTCACGTATTATTTGAGGTTCATATCACAACAAAAAAGCGACCTTGATAATGTTCCAATTTTATCACAATAGCATCCAAAGCAAACCTCTTTAAAATCTTATTGTTTTTAAAGGAGGTGAGATAAAGTCAAACTGATACTGAGGGACAAAATCAACCAGGACAGGTGGGTATGGAGACCGGTAAGAGGGCCAGAATCTCCTAAGACACCGCCTCCCGACATGCACTCTCAAAAGAAATCTTAGGGGTTTTCAGAACCTGGAGTTTCTGTTAGGAAAATAGTTGCATATCTCGATACTTATTACACCTGAGAAATATCTAGTACTAAAGCTGTCTGAGCCTTAGTTCCAAGATATATTCCTGTTCTAAGAGCAAAGCGCTAGAATGTACTCGATAAACAAGCTCGTTCTATAGTCCATCATTCTTGTAGACCAGGAATCAGTCAATGAAATAAAATCCTTGGACCAACTACAGGATTGGACAAGGGTGCTTTATTCTACAGTATTGAACAAGGGTGCTTTTCAATCCTTGCCTATAGTATTAAAGCTGAGAAGCAAAAGTACGGCAAAGTGTCCGAGAGGATCCTAGTATATTACTTACGGAGTTTCATCTCTGAGGCAAATGGATGTAAATTTTAACTTTGTTATGGATAAGGTTTCTATTGTACACATAGACCTTCATCAGTGCAAAGCTTCTACTAGTGTTCAGAGCAAAAAAAGGTTGTAAAAAACAATATTGCTCTCATTCAAGAACCATTATAAATCAGGCATCAATATTTATAATGGATCTGTTATTTGCTCAAGCATCACCGTAAACCCACAACACGTACCTATATTAATAAAGATGGATTCTTTCAAATGGATGAAGGAAAGACTGTGTGAATTACTGATCTCTGCATATCTTCTTTTGAGAAAGAGGACCCATCTTGATTGTGAAGGACCTAACATCATATGGGACAGATTCCAACAAGGAGCTGATACTCGGCTGTGGTGTCAATACATCACATCAGGTGAGGGAATAGTGACATGAACATGAGAGCAAAACTGCTCTTGGCGTACATTGCAAGTACATACTTCCTTATCCTTAACGGAAAAAACAACATTCCACGATTCTTCGAGAGAAGTGGTCATTATTATTACACTAGATTCCACTCGTACAGCGGGTTTAGTGTAAAACTGACATCTATGCAGCGATATCTTTATGTCAGACCACAGTCTTATAAATATGCTTCAACATAGTGTCAAAAATATTTCAACATATAGTAAAAAAAGAATACAAAGAACACTGAGTAAGATTCTTAGAGGAAAGATCTAACAACTTTAGTTCAAGGGATTCCAAAAGAACATACGTTTGGTGTTAGACTTGGAGTTAGCTGTTGACCAGTTGTAACAATCAGTTCTCCTGTATTATCATTTAAAATGTAAAGAAAATGTTGGAAGTTTTTCGGGAGGGTTTCTCGGTTGCCCACAGAGTAGAGAGGTCTTAGACATAACACAAGACATAACCTCGCTTAACAAACAGGTGACTGAATCAGTTAGCTATAGAACAGAACTCATCAGTTACAATACTGGAACAAGAAAGACATTCGCATCATCACCATCATAAATAAATTTTAAATAATATGTATAACTTGACGGTCAGAAAAGCAGTGAAAAGTGATTATGACCACGCAGAGGACAATAAACTAATTTACTCTCCGGAAGCAAGCAAGGGATCATCCCATCAAATCTGATCAAGGATTCTAACGCAGAGGCGGATTTATCATTCCCCATAAGAATGCTTCTATGATTCCTACCCTTCTAAGATTAAAAATAGTTAATTACGTGATATATTATCATCAAATACCAACAATATTATAATTAAACGATTTTTTTAATAAATAGGTAGTATTATCAAATCTTAAATAGGTACACCTCCAAATAACAATGTCTCAGTCCACCCTGCTTCAATTTCCCATCCTCTGAAACCACCCCACTGTATCTAATACCAGCACTGCATATACAGTCTCACTTTGCAGTCATAGAATTTGCTTTGGTGCGGTGTAGTTTTGTGGTTACTCATTTCTAGAGCGTACGCTTGGGAGAGGAACAAGTCCCCGACCAATGCAGTGTTAATTAAGAATGGGATAGAGAATACGGTGTTGCAACCTCCCTCATCCAGACAGACACGTCGTGTTTCTCTTACTAACGGTTGTATCCTGCGAGGTGTATTTGATGACGGTAATAGTGGTCGAGTGTTGACAAAAGGGTCTTGTATTTGTGCATTGACAGCACTAGAGGATGTGCTGTTATTTTGTGTTGCTTTATAGAGCAATTTCTTGCATGTTATTCTAGAGAAGTAGACTTGGTTTGTGATTCATTTTGCTTAAACCTGGATGCATTCTTTTGCCACAGTAAATTTTAACAGAGAGCAAACACATTATCTGATTACGAAACAGTTTTTGTAACAGGAAAAAAACAATAGCGAGCGTAATATCAAGACAGTTGTAGAAGAAAATGGTCTCTAAAAGAAAATAAGAGCGCTACAAAACCGAACAGCTGACTTCCTATGTTGCCATTGTTTACCTTAAATTACCTATGAAGTTTTTCCCCCTGGAAGATACCCAGAAGAAAATCCAAAAATTCAAAGATGTATGAAGAAGTGTTTGTGAATGTCCACAAGGAACTGTTGAAGTCTAATTTTTTGTTATGTTCATGTTTTTCGCTTCTTTAAATCCGAGTTCTTCCTCGTGTTTTCCTCTTTAAATTTTCCCGTTTTCTACTTGAGGAGAATCTATTTAATTGTTATCGTGGGCAAAGACATAATAAATAAAATAAATTTTTATTGTCAAAAAAAAGAGTGCAGACTGCGTATGACCACGTGGAAGACAATAAACTAATTTACTCTCCGGAAGCAAGCAAGGGACCATCCCATCAATTCCGATCAAGGGCCCTAAGGCAGAGGCGGATTCAAAAATTTCAGCAAAACTNGTTAGCTGCGAGTTATAATACATATATAATGTCAATATGTTTGTAATTTAACGCAAATATGTTTGTAAATTTACATGTACAAGTTATTATCGAACTATAGATTATTCTGAGTATAGTGTTTAAAAATCATAAGAGTTGAAAAAAACCCACTAAATTCATGATTTATTGTTACAATAAACACGCCCCTAGACAAAGACTAGAGAACCTGCATAAGAAATACGCCTCTACCCAAAGGAAAAACGGAGAAAAACCCGGGCCAGGATGGGGCTACAGACTTAATGTACACAACCGTGCCAAAGTTAAGTACACATAAAAGTAAATTAATATGAGCCATACGGCAACACAACCATGCAACAAAATAGTTTTTGAAATTGTTATTAGTTATTTAAAAAGTACTACAGCAATAGCGTGATAAAGTAAAAGACGAATTTAACTTTTATTAAAATCAATAAATTCTTTTACATTGTAGAAGCACTGGTGCAGGAGGTAGATTTTAACCGCTGATTTGAAGATATTCAATTTCATAATGTCTTTTATATTCTTGAGAAGGGAATTATATAGAACGATTCCCGAATGATAAGGTCATTTTTGGCAAAGAGTGGTTGACACTCTAGGGCGATGAATATTACTACTATTGCGAGTATTGCATTCGTGAACGAGACTGTTTCGTATAAAGCAAGGGTGGTGCTTCAGTAATTCGGTCTTAACAAACACGACCGTTTCATAAATATAAATGCAGGGAAGTGTTAAGATATTTAATTCCTTGAAAAAAGGTTTACAAGAGTTTCGGGGGTGAGATTTACAAATTTTCCGACCTATCCTCTTCTGAATTCTAAAAGTTTGAATGATCTGACCGGAATTACCCCAGAATGTAATGCCGTAACGTAAATGGGAGTACATGTTTGCAAAATAAACGCAACGGGAAATACGTGGACTAACTGCGTTAACTAAGATTCGGAATGCGTAACACAATTTGCTTAATTGGGAATTAAGATTGTCAATGTGACAATTCCATTTGAGGTTGTCTTGAATATGGAGACCTAAGAATTTTGTATTTGTAACAGTTTTTAATTGTGTTCCGTTTAAAGAAAGAGAAACCTGGGGTAAAGATTTTGTGATACTATTGTGAAATGACATAGACACTGTTTTGTCAGTGTTTACAATGAGACGATTTGCATGGAACCAAGTCGAAAGGTTAGACAAAACTTTTTGAGCATTGGCGCGCTTACATAGTAAATTAGTGTCATCAGAAAAAAGAACCATTTTGCAATCTGGTGTGGATGATGACATGTCGTTCTCATACAATAAAAAGAGTATAGGGCCGAGAATTGATCCTTGGGGTACTCTGCAAGTAAGTGGCTTTGTTTCTGAAAGACACCGCTCAAGTATTTTAGTTTTAGTAGAGGATATTTCGACCTGTTGATATCTATCTTTTAAATAAGAAGTTAGCCATTAATGTAGAAGTCCCGAATGCAATTTGGAAAGGAGAATTCCGTGATCGATGACATCTAAAGCTTTGGATTAGTCAAGAAAAACACCCTGAGAATTTTCTCCACGGTCAAGAGATGTGGTTTCATCGTTTAAGAAGGAAAATATGGCGCTTGTAGTGGAAAAGGCTTTCTTAAAACCGTGTTAATCGTCAGACAGAATGTTATATTTTGATAAAAAATCTAGAAGACGCTTATAGAATAATTTTTCTAGGATATTTGAGAAAGTGGGTAGTAGAGATATTGGTCGGTAATTTCCAATATTAAGTTTATATCCTTTCTTGTGTAAAGGTTTCACTTTAGCTCTCTTAAATATTTTAGGAAACACCCCTTCCGATAAAGAACTATTAAAAATATTTATGAGATTATTTAATATAGCGTGAGGCGAAAATTTAACAATAAACTCAGGTATATCATCTATGCCTGTTGAAAATTTGTTTTTTTTAAGAGCTGATGATTCCCACGACTTCACTGGCGTTAGTTTCGGAAGTGAACATAGAATTGGGTATGTGGGTGGATATAATTGGAGGACATTGATTTGGATATATTGAGCTCGTTATTTTACCAACTTCTGAGAAGTAAGAATTAAACAAACTTGCGATGTCCTGAGGATTTGATACGATTTTGCCATCGTTTAGTAAAGAAACATTTTCTTCGCGATTTTCAGAAGTTGACGTGTAATTGTTAACAATATTCCACATGGCTTTCATCCGGTTGTTCGATTTTAGTA
>NNCF01126865.1:10279-24112 GCA_002313205.1 Laupala kohalensis | reverse complement strand
GGGTGATCCATCTATTGTATTTCTTTGTGTTAATTAACTTGCGTTTTATGGGAAAGCTAGAGTTGTAATGTTTTAGGAATATTGAGATAAATACATTGAATTTGTCGTCGATGTTTTGGAAATTGTAAACTTCTTTCCATGTTTCTTCACGCAAATAATTTGTAAATATGGATTTATTTATGTCATTAAACTCTCTTGTAAATTTAAAGGATTTTAAGCGGTTTTAGTTTATTTATAATTGTCAACACTTGAGTAAGGTGACCACTGTATCCGGCGATAAACCCTTCAGAGAGATACGAGATTCCATTGTTGACTATAATTTGATCTAGCAATGTTTGAGATGAGCCGGAGAGGCGAGTGGGGTCGTTTATCGTAGTAATAAGGTTGAAGGAGTCGATAAGATTCTTGAATCGATTAACTGGTGAATGTGCAGAGTCGGATGTACTCAGGAAATCGATGTTGAAATCGCCACATATAACGATAGATTTAGAAGATTTATGTGTGATATGTTTTAAAACAATTTCCAAGTTCCAAAAAAATATGTCAAGATCTGATTGAGGTGGTCTATAAATACACAAAACAATACCGGTGTCGGTCAGATTAACTGCAGAAAATTCGAACACACTATCTACGAAGAAGTTCTCGTATCCTGACAGTGCAGAAGATAAAATATCATTACAAACGTATATACACGTACCTCCGTGGGGAATTTTGCGTTTAAAATTGTACATTCGAAGAAAAGGAGAAAGGGTGGACCCATCTTGAAAATACATTTTATACCACTATCATGGCACAGCGGATGGATATGAAAAGAAAGTCAGATGCAAAACATATGAAAATCTTAGAAAAATGGGACGAAAACTAAGCACCTAGAAAATCATTTTATAGTCTAGGAAAAACCTATCATGATATAATCTGTCATAAAAGAACATGAGACTGGGAAAGTGACACAATCTAAGTCAATGAACTGATGATAATATTAAATGAATATTTTACCTGGATAGGAAGCATGATTGCTATCCCAAATACTAAAGATGCCACTAAATGTATATTCTCCTTGTGGTAGTCCCCAGGTAATGCTTCCAATCCCAGACAACCCAAGAAGAGTAAGATGAAGGTTCCGACGAACTCAGCGATAAAGATCGCGAAGAGTTGCTTACCATGGTGAGGTGCGATGACGGATCCATCTTCGTCCGAGCGGAAGGCTCTCCTAATATTTGTAAAGAAAAATAAACATAATCACTTAACTCTAAGGGAATAATTTATTGCTCAATTTGTAGAAGAGTTAACATTGATACTTATTTAAGCCAACTTTTTTCCAGAAATTCTTAAATTTCGCCATGGTAGGTGTCGATTCGTAGAGCTAGGGAAAAGATGGATACAGATAGGGCATTTATGTATCCTACAACCGGTATCAGAAACTGATGACAGAGGTATTACTATTGAAGTTTCCTTATTTAAGAAACGACGTTTCTCATTGGTCTTACTTTGTTTTCAAATTCAGACCTATCTGTTCAAGATGTTTATACACTGAAATAAATAATATTCGCAAAGATATAATTACCTGGAAACGCCACGTAACAATAGGAATGTTCCCGTATTATTATACATTCTTGGGTCAGTAAAGAACTTGCATTAAGCATTTTGAAAAATGTTTCAAATACGGACCACATATGAAACAGAATTTAAAACAGAAATTTTCAACAATCCATACAAGACATTAAAAATTTAAAATCAATTCCCAAATACAAAAAAAAATTTATATGGTTAAACATACAATAAAAATATGTATGGTTAAACAACATACAACATACAAAGCTGATGCAGAAACACACTTCGGTAGGAATCAGAACATAAAATTCCTGGATTGAATCTTAAATTATGAAGCACTAGAATTGAATTAATTACATCAGTTCAACGAATCAGAGATGATTTGTAAAGAAACATGTAAATAGACATGAGCACGAAAATATAGTGGGAACAAATGGTCAATAAATAAATGAACAAACTTAACTACATGGTCCAACGCCGTAAAAAATATCCAGATGATATATCGAAAAACGGCTTTTTTTGCCATGATTCTGGAAGGGACTTTGTTCTCGGAAATTACAAATTGAATCATTTTATGTGAAAAAAAATTCCCCTTTTCGAAGGAAAAATTTAACATTATGGTCCTATCCTAACCTTATTCTTCGTATATCCTTCAGCGAGTGCTGCTACCTCCACCATCACCTCCGTCTTCACACTTCAACAGATTTTCTTAAAACGGAATCGCCGGGTCTAACAAACCTAACATCGCCGACTGTGACCGAACAATTGTGTATAATTGTTCATAGCTCGCGACAGCGAGCCATATTATAATTATCATACCCTAACATACTAACATAAACGTTGGCTGAGAGAAGAAAATAGTGCGGAACAATATTTCTTTATAACTAACATAAATATGAAAAGCGAAGAATACGGCTTATATTTTCGAAACCGCAACAATATTTGTTGTATTATGACATAAATTATTTTTTCGAACCCTTGTGGGACCATATTCTCAAGTTTGGTCAATGAAACATAAAAACATTGATAAAGCAATGAATCTATGACAAACGTTAAAATAACAGTAATAATACGACTTGAAGAGTCAGAAAAGTCAATCAGTCTTTGGTTATGAAGCAATGTCAAATGCATAGTGTTTTGTAAACAACTCCTGACAAAATTCTTTAGTCAGTTTCTTACTCACAGCTTGTCGACATCGAATTAGCATTCCGACATGGCATGAAATTGTGAAGTATAATAATTTCCAAAATCAGAAGGGATTACTTTAAAACTATAAGAATCAACAAAAAATTACATCAACATTGACGTTTAATAAACGTCAATTAAATTGACTAAATTTAAAAATAAAAGATTGAAAACCATTTATAATAAACAATATCTTTGTTTATTGCATGAATATTTGTTAGGTATTAAAACCAGCAAAGGTTAACAGTTATTGAGCACATACAAACTGTGGATAAATTACACAGATATAAATATAGCATAATAAACAAAGAATTAATTGACATCCTGTGGAACAGGAAATTAGAAAAAACATAATGTGATAAAACAAGTAATATGAATACATACAAAATAGCACTAAGTTAGAAACATTTCCATGTAATACAATATGTGTATTTTGAATATAGGAAGTGAAAGTTAAAATTCTGTTAAACACGTTTTAAGAATAATTAATTCACTTGTCAAATCTAATAGCATTGAAGTTTCTTTGTGAAATGGAATTACTCACGACAATTTCTTTGAGTGCTTCGACTCGTAATTTTGTTACTCACTGTTTAATACACTGGAATAATAAATAAATAAATAAATTTATTGTCAAAAAACAGTACAAACTGCGTATGACCACGTGGAGGGAAAAAAAACTAATTTACTCTCCGGAAGCAAGCAAGGGACCATCCCATCAATTCCGATCAAGGGCCCTAAGGCCCCTAAGTCGTTCAAGCTTTCAGTCTGCTTATCAATTAGATTCTTGAAGAACCACACTACACATCTATCAACTTCAACTTGAAACGTTGTCTTTTGACACACTCAGAATTTGCACATTTAGTTATTTAAGATATTTGAAATATTGAAAATCTCGTTAGATAAGAACTAAACAGTACTATACATTTGACAACTGACGTCGCGTATGAAACATTGAACTGTCATAACCAGAGCGAGATTTCGCGCGTGACACCTCTAGTGAGATCAGAGGTAGCAGTGACTTCTTCTTCCTCGTACTTACTGACTGTCAACTTGCAATCTTTTTATGTCTCTTGATTGGTTGAATATTGACTTATTTATTCACTTGTCATTTTTGTTATTATAACTCCATTGTAGTAGAATTCACTTGTTCTAGAATTTTCTAGAGAGTTAATTGTTGTTCATCAAATGTTTAAATAGTTAGTAAATAGTTTATTGCACTGTTATTTATTTAATTCTTATATGTAGCTTCGCTATACAGTTTATGAGAGACCACCGCTTGGTGGCTGCATAGATCACAATATATTCCTGTTGAGGATGATGCACTGAGTTTACGTGGTTTTCCACAAAAAGAATATGGTCCACACATGTAAATAGCGACGTGCCTATTTGTTACTGTGTTTAAAAGTCACTGGAATACATAGTCTCCACGTTAGACTGTCAATGCAGAGTTGCAATCGATTCACGACCTAGACGTCAGATCGGTAGCGATAGTGAAGTTAAGTTATCACTAGTTCGCATAAAATGTTATTATTAATAACTGGAATCTAGAGACCAGATTGTAGCTAAGTAGTTCAACATGAATCGCGGTCAAAACAGTTGGTCTAGAGCTAGTATGACACTGAGTTTCATTACGCATGAGAGCGGAGCGAAGTGACGCGACGCGTTCTTCATGGTTTCTCGTTGCAGTGTGTGTAGCTGTTCCTTCAATAACAACTCCTGTCGTCTTAGTAACTATGATCTTACTTCATGTACCAAATTTAGTGATTGGTCGAAATTCACATTATTTTTTCATTTGTTCGGAATTTATCATACTTGCACTGTAGCAAATATGTGCTCACTTGTTCTTGTTTCGAGAACATTCCCGATTGTTACGCACTTTGTTTGTTGGGGGAACAATCTAATATTTGGTTGAGGAAAGATTTTATTGCACTTAATTCATTGTTCACTGTTAGTGTAATATGTAGCTTCTGCTACAATTCTAACCTTTGAATTCATTGGTCTTCATTTCTCTTTTAGTTTATGTACTTAAAAACAATGTTCTTCACAGTTTTGCTTCTACGATTTGGTCGAGTATATTGCACGGTCAATTGGTTGTCCGTCTCAAGTAACGCATTCGAACTCTTGAGATCTCATTAGTTAGCTTCCCAATTAACAGTCATGTGAGTAAAGATTCACATCCACTTATTAGCAGTCAATTTTAATAGATTTTCTTCCCTTCTAATTCATTAATAATAACCATATTTCACATTTTACTTGCAAAAGCTCGTTAAAATATCTTTTAAAATCTCAATTAATTTCATTGATTCATTTTTCCGATTTGCAACAGACGTTCGAATCTATTCACTATTAATTGTATTAAAAAAGTTATTAGTAATTTTAATATTTTATCCCTCTTTAAAACCAAGCTTATAAACTTATCATCTATTTGCAGAATTAAGAGTGTTGCAAACATTTTGAGACTAGAAGGAATACAACACCAAGTCATGCACGGTTTTCCTTCCTTCTCTTAAAATCATATGAAAGCATTAATCACAGTTTTACTGAGTACGTATTAAGATTTAATGTAATGTCTATTGAATCTTCTAGGAATTCAGGAAATAATATATTGGCTCATAAGATTATGATAGTGTTTGTTGACAGTTCTCAATTACAAAACCGTTTGCTTTTTTATGATTACCCTATTCCTATAGTTTTCGGCTTAATTTGACTCATTAAACAAACGCCGACTGAAATATGGGTCATACAATAGTTAGAATTGCTTCTATATATTATCAGTATGAAAGACGTCTGAATAGAAACTTAATAAATGATAAGTATACTTTTAACTGAAGGACGACTGCATTTAATATTAAAAATCACATGTTTTACTACTTATTATGCCAATTATTTTATAAATGCAAACTTGCAAATGGGCTGTGTAAAATTATTAAAATAAATGTCCACAAACAACGTGGTAAAAATCCATGTCGTGTTCAACAACAGAACGATATATTATCGTCTCACTCTACTCTTAAACATCTAACATAAAAATAATGATCAATAATTATGATCCAACTTTCAATACCTTTCATCATCAACACTAAAAGAATATCACACTTTTTGCACTTGGTGATGATGGGAAAGGGAATTCTCTGCGACTAACCAACGCAGTTGTTATACTTGGTTACGGCAATCTAGATTACATCTAAACGCTGTTCACCCAAAATATTTCATGTGTCTAGTGAGTAATCCCACGTATATTTGGACCTCACTAACGGTAAAGAACTAATAAGGCAGTTTAAGAATTTAAACGGTTCTGTATGTAAACATAGGTACAATATTATATCATTATGGGAAAAATATTACTATACTTTAAAACATACCTTCCACTTAATTATCTGCATGAAATCCCAGATATGTAAATATACAATGCGTGACAGAGAAAGATGTTCAGTTTATCGTTATCTTCTACTAACTATTCAACTTCAAAACAAGTTACCAAATAAAACAAGAAATATTTATCATCATATTTATTTATTAAAAATATTAGGTTCAATATATTCTACATTTTATTGCTACGTGCCCTCAGTGAATATTTTAAGCACCCAACAAATATCTCACCAGTAGCTTCATTTGCGTGGGTAACTACAGTATAGATGTGGTTCTATAACAATTCTCTTAGAATGTCATATTACATTTACATTTTCTCCCTTCCTATTCAACCTAGAAGAAAGAAGTATTTGTACTCTACTTACATAATATGTATATATTTTACTCCAAGAGTGACCAGAATATTTTGTACAATATTTTCAATTTATTATATTCATTATTTTCAGCTTTAATATAAAAACTCTTTTAAATATATTTGTTCTCCGATTTACCACGTATTTTAAATACTGTGGTAAATGTGAAACTTTATGTACATCAAAATTTATAACCTATCCCAGGGGAGAATTAAAATCATTTTTTCATAAGAGTGACGTAACAAAATACACTTAAATATTGTATCAGTATTGATTTGGGATTGTGAAGGAAAGTAAATAAGATTTTTTTGTTTAAAATCTGTCATAACACGTTACTACTCAGCTGACTAGGTTTTCATGATTTCAACAGATCTAAGAAATTTATATTGTTCCATAATAGATCTATCACATCACAATATTGACAGGAAGTACAAAAATTAACTACTGGTCTGGAAACTATAATCCATACATGGAAAATTTTATAGATGGAAAATATTATTTCAACACCTATAGACGTTTATTATAAGCTCTGGAAGACCCATTTCAAAAATTAATACATCAATCATATATTAAATTCAGTAACACTTAAATGTATTCTAAACTGTACTGAAAGCCATACTGTAAGAACACTTTTCACAAAAACTATAATTTAACACATTCCTTTGACGATTTTAAAGTAGGAGTCACTTTAAAGTTTTTGTAATGTTTTTTAAATGATGTGATGTAAAATGATGTGTTTGTGGTACCTACTGCTGGGAATGAATGTAAATTGTTGAAAAACACATAGAAAGTAAAAGTAAACCTACGTAGGTAGTATTGAGTAAACGCTCATCATTACGATAAATTACAAAAATAAGTTGAAAGCTCATGGTGATCTGACGTCACGTATCTCGAACTATGTTTTGCGGAATAAGAAGTAGAGTGGACGCTCTGTCCTTCGCTTCTTGAGTTTCGCCCTTCAGAAAGGGCGATGCGAAGAGAGACAATGAAGGGTAGATCGAGACTGCGTCGGAAGTCAAGTCTACTCATCCGGTTCACCCGCCTCATGAGTCGAAGAGCCTTTGAGACGAGTGAGAGGCGCCTCCGTGTGGAACTGAAACACAAAGCACAAAGTAAATGTTCTGAGTTCTCCATCACAGAAATGTATTAACGGAAAAAAATTATATGAACAGTGAGCCTTCTTTATTGCATACGGAATGTCCGTGATGTTGTTGAGAATGGCGGACAGGACGAAACTCACGAAGAAAATTTGAAATATCTCTTCAGATCTTTAAAAGTTATTTGAACACTTAATCCAGATTTTTGACTTCAGATTTAAAAAATTAACCTTTTAAAAAGTTCGGAAAGGATTTTAATTTCGAAAACAAATTATTTTCTCGTATGACACAACGTATTTCATCCTAATATTAGATAGTATTAATTGCTTAATAGCCTGTAAGGTGTTTTTAGTCAAAAATCAATATCAGTATACATCACAGCATTCGTTATACAAATTTTTGACTTTTTTCAGAAGATTTAGTTTTCTGAGGGAAATTTTTCAAGAAGGCTGACTCGCTTGTAAAAATAAAACCAAAACTCATTCTAAAATAAATACACACGTTGACAGAGGACGTACTACAGATCTTAAAACATATATTATATGGAACATCTAAATGGACTAAATAGTTAAGTTTATTTGACTTTAGTAAATTGCGTCATGCACAATTACAGAGAAATAGACAAAAGATATTGAAGGTTTAGCTCATGAGTAAGATAATTTAACAAATATCTGATCTCCTTGATGGTAAAAACTGAAGAGAAATGATAGTACATTAATTGGAACAAGCAAGGTAGTCATACATACTTCTGTGTGACGTCTTGCATAAATATTTGTTATTTTGCCATGGTCTTTCATCAAAACAAACATGTAGAGCAACGTGCCACATACGGAACCCGCCAACGGACCAACCCAGTACACCTGCAAAAGTGGAAATATTAAATTTTCATTTATTAGAGTACACCATTTAATTCTCATTGATATTTTACAAAAACATTACAAAACGAGATTGATGACATACGCAAGGATGTCGTAAGTTTTCAAAAAATAAAATAGAAAGGGCATAGACAACCCTTAGTTTCTAGACAATGCCAAACATTTCTTGTACTGTGTATACTAGAGATTATACTGCATATTGTAATTTCTCAAAATGATGTAATGGCTGTATCACATTTTAATATCGTATAGGTTTGTAAAACTGAAGGCAATGTAAGAAAAGTGAAGAGAAATGTCAAAGTGCCTTCTCGGTTTTCATAAATAAGATGTCAAAAATTTAAACATGAGTACACAATATACTGTCTGTAGTTAAAAAGTCGAGATTTTGTAATTATCCATTGACTTGACCTGTAACACATAAAATGGAGAACCTTAATTTGATCGTTGACTTTTGTACATTTAGAAAATGTTAATTAGTATGGTGATTAATTCTGACATTCACAATATTTCGAATGAAGTTCGAATTATTTTTTTCATTTTGACTACACTTGTCGAGTACATGCGAAATTGTGTGTTTTGAGCATTTAGCTTATTCACTCTGATACTATTGTCGATTATTAAATTTGTTGAATCGAATTGTCCCAAGTTAAAGTATTTCTCCCTCGTAGTTAGGATCGACATAACTTTGCGATAAAGGTTCTTCAACTGCGTCATTTTGCTGCTTGAAAGAAGTGCGTGTATTTTAGTAATAATATGGTAATAAGCGTAACACTGTTATGTATGAAGACTCGAGATTGTGCACACTTTTCAGTATTTATTGCGATAGGATAAGGTCGTTAAATATATTTCATACTTATAAATAAAACCATGTACGTAAATAATTCAACTGCAAATTTTCAATATAACACTTAATCATGTTACGTCGAATTAAAATGGGAGACGGGACCAGGATTTTCATTCGACGTAACATGATTAATCTGTTACCTGGCGGTGAGGTTCACCGTAATCTAAGAGATTTCTATGTTTGTGAATCAGAAATGGAAAATACTACCCAAATCAAGTACTTCCTAAGGGAGTCGCCTCAGATGAGGAGTTTAGTCTCTACGAGATCACCTCGGAGGTTTTTGGGTTTCACAAGTTGAATGAGAATGGTAGACGGGCCCGAGAGGCGAACGGGATGGCGCAGTTGGTAGGCGCATGAGCGCGTAGAGCTCAAGGTCCCGGGTTCGAATCCCGGTCCCGTCTCCCATTTTCATTCGACGTAACATGATTAATCTGTTACCTGGCGGTGAGGTTCACCGTAATCTAAGAGATTTCTAACAATATAACACTGTAAAATGATAACACATAAATGATGCTAGTCGTTTTACTATGTTGATAAGAATAAGATTTTATAGTTATTCTGAAACAGAATACTGAATAAAAAGATACTCTAAAGAGATATAGATATTTAAAATGTCTTCATTTCATTTGAGATACGCACTTACCCAATGCCTTTCGAAGCGCATTTCCCAAAGTGCGGGTGCAAATGAGCGAGCAGGGTTCATACTGGCTCCAGTGAACGGTCCCTGCAAAAGAATTGTGTGCATTTCATTGGGATACTAGAAGAATGTGACATGAAAGAATGAATCAATAACCATTCCTCGTGTGAGCGTCTTAAAATGAAATACGTTATTAAATTCGTCCATTTTTTATTTATGAGTTACTTAAATTGTCAACATAACGGAATCTTGAAATTAAGCCGCACTAATGTTTCCTATAAATTAAAAGTTTTAGAATAATGAAAAAACAAGGAAAAATCGCTCACTTTCTCACAGAAACTCCTCCGGTTCTCGCGTTCGTTCCGGTTTAGTTTTAAACAAATTGAAAAGAGTTTGACAAATGTTGTATGCTTCAATGATTACTAATAAAACAAAATTCGATTGTTGGTTTAATTGTGCTTTAACTGTTGCTAAGTTGTCACCTTTAAGTTCAGAGCAGCTGAATCGTCACATGATGTAAAAGAAAATGATATCATCTACCGACTTGTCAATGTTTACTGAGAGAACAGGTTTAGACGTAAAATTTTAGATATAAAGATATCCCAGGGTTTGGAAAAATATTTTCCTTCCTTCGTATTTCCATCTAAGATTCAATCCTAGAGTTCTCACACTCGAAAGGTGTTTCCTTAGTCTTCTACTATTTCTATAGGTTTTGAAATATTTGTTTCATGACTTGTTATAAATGGATTAAAAAATGTCGAATTCTTTTCTGTATGGTAAAGATGTTACTTTTATTTCTTGAGTTCGCGGGTTCGATCCCAATACTCGACAGAACTAGGTAGTTTCCCTGACACGCTCCCTGACAGACTAACCTATTCCCGTCCCAGTCCTCTTATCCAAATCATATTTGGGGGGAAGATTTTCACGCCAATTTCGCCAAAAGACATTAAATAAAGAAACAAACATTAAAAAATGTAAGAGCAATACACAAGCTTTGCACTAAAAATTCAGAAAGAATGAAACTACTACCCCCGAATACAAGTCAGGGGCGCACCATGAAGAGCATCTGTAAACCAGAGTTCGATCAACTCCAAGAGGTGGTCGTGCGTAAATCATAGCGTAAGGGGTCTCCGGACATCGCAACGGTCTTGCCCTGAATATGGAGGCCACGAGACAGTGTCCGACCTCTAGCGGTCGACGCTATCCATCTCTTTCGGGCAGCTTTTACCCCTTTCACTCTTAAAAGGGATTTCTCTTCCTGGGCGAAAGTACCCAACTCACAGTTTCTAAAGTACTATATGTCTACCGTTGTTACTGTGCACTTTTCGAGCTCATCCAAGTTTTTAACGGAAAATGACAACGTCGCACTCCTAGCTGTTAGTATTAGACCCATTTCCGGAAGTTATATGACCTCATGGGCCGATAAATACAATGACGATCAACAATATTATTCGTACCTTAAGCCAATCCTGGTCTAATTCATATCGCAAAAAAACTCCCCAATTCAGAGGAAAATGTACCAATATTACAAAAAAAGGAATAAAATTTTTTTTTGCTCTCCACGTAGTCATACGCAGTTTTAAGCTGCTGTTTAGTGATAAAAAAGTACTTAAACCTAATGTCTAACCAGCAATGTTGTTCCACTAAAAGTGATGTACCATCAAGTTGTGTAAGTTCCCTAATAAATTAGTAAGTTATTTGCTTTTGTGTTAGTAATTGTAAAATTTCCAAAAATCTTGTTATATTAATTCGATTACGAACGTAATAAGGGCTAAAATATAACAAGATTTTTGGAATTCGATTACGAACGTAATAAGGGCTAATTCGGCATTGTTACGTAAATTATATTGCGTAAATCCATGGACTGGTTTTCATCTACTACCATGGCAAAACAACACGCCTCTTATTAATAAAAAATGCCCGACAAACACTGTTTTAATATCATTTAATTTTAATTTTGTAAAATCACAATGTTTCTTCTTTTTTTAAAAACTAAGACGATTTCTTTCTTTAACGAAAATGTTACGTCTGTAAACAGATTCTACTTAACTTGAAAACAATTGAATCAATCTGAACAAACACTCATAGACAAATCTGCGAGGATTACACACCCCTAGTGATATGAGAAAATTATCCGCACTCCCCTTTTCCACACCTTTAAAAAATGGCAAGATGTTTCCTAAATGGGAGGGAGATGAACAGGCTAGCATAACGTCCCGGCCTTTTTGATCCCCGTGATAGACCCCGTACTCCTTTCTTATCATACTAAGTCCACTTGGGGGGTCATTCTGGTGGTTGGTGTAGAGTAAAGTACTTAATACCGATTACACTTCAGGCGATGTCGGAAGAGCAATTCTACAGCAATCTCAGTATGCAACCCCCTATAACATTTAGTTCTCTTACTCCGTTGAGTAAGGAATGGACACACTTCGATATACGATTACTTTCGTTAATCCAATTCTCTTGTTGCATGAAAATACGGAATCGAAGTAATAATATCAATGCAATGATACAAAGGGAACGTGGGAGAAATTCTAAGGAAGAAAAATGTTATTTTTTACTCTAATGACAAATAGTTATGTTATATTGAATGAAAATGGGAGACAGGGCCGGGGATCGACCCGGAATATGCCGGTGCGCTTCCACTCCGCTACCTCTTTCTCCTCACGCCCCCGTCTACCATTCTTATTCAATATGATCCCAAGTCTGTAGTATGGAATATCGTAGTGGCAACATGCTAGCGCGGAAAGCTGGTTCAATCCACGGTCGCGTCTCCCATTTTCATTCATTATAAAATAACTAATTGTCATTTGTATGTTATTCGATAATTGTTTATTTTTTAATAACATAACAATTTTCATTCAATGCAACATATTTAATCTATTAGTTGACGGTGTCGTTAACAGCAATTTTTCAGATGTAGGTATGTTTCACATTATATGTTACCAAATTCTTAAATCTTTTACGTTTTAATGATCACTACCGTTCACGCACGGAACTACATTCACAAACATCTATAAAGAAATTCAAAGAACAATGTTTCACTCACCATTGCCAGCGCAATCCCAACAATGGCGAGGCCGAACTTAACGGGTGCAGCACTGTCATGGGCGTTGCGCTGATCCCAAATACCACACACTACTAAGATCAGGATAAAAGTGATAAAGAACTCTCCTAAAAAGGCCTCGAAATCTGTCAAAGACCAGTGTGGGACATTCACACAACGGTTACAGCATCCAAAGATTGACGTGTCATTCCACGCATCTGGGGTCACAGCCTGGAAACATAAAGATCATCAGAATAACTCCATACTATCCGTGCTGACAATACTACCGAAAGAAACAATATACTTTTTTTCTTTTTTTTTGTGGGGCTTTACGTCTCATGTCGACATCAAAGGTCATTGGAGCCCGAAAAACTTGTACAGGTAGGAAACATGCAGTTACGCACTAGGGAGGGCCAATATGACTCTCCCCGCGTGTGGGACTCGTCGAATGATTCAACCCTACCCNGAAACATATCTCACAAAACACATCAAATCGAGGGGGGGGGCTAAAACGAAGGAGGTATATAACATGATGGGGGACAAAGAATGAGGGGGGACAAAAAATGAGGGGTAGGACAAAAAATAAGAGAAATGAGGAAAATGAAAGATACCCTAGCCTTAATAGCGTCGGGATCAAAAGGACAAGAGGTGACCAAGGGAGGTCAGGAAAGAGAAAGGAAGGAGCATGGCACAAGTAAGAGAAAGTAATGCCAGACTCAGCTCGGGACCCCGTGTTTGCCAAACACGTACTTACTAGATGTAAGTCCCCTGGGGGGAACAATATACAGAATATCCCAGAACAAACGTAAAATATTGGATGGATGATAGATCGCATTCACAGGAATAAAATGTTATAAATGTACACATGCCCCCCCC
>NNCF01126864.1:209205-242920 GCA_002313205.1 Laupala kohalensis | reverse complement strand
AGAAGAAGAAGAATATCAAAACATTTGCAAAGTAACTTCCGTAATATCTCGAATACAAGATTCTTCAGAGAATATTAATATTAGTGCTTATTAATGAGGGTTCTGGTTTATCGGCGTTCGAAAAAGTGATGTAAGAAATAATACATCATAAGAAATAATACAACGAACAAGAAAGTTTTGGATGAAAGCAAAATTCCTGCAAGTAAATTTCTACGAAACGTACGCAATAATTTCACAAGCAAGTGCTTCGGAAATGACTTGGCCGTGTGCGCTTGGACTTCTACCTCATTCTCCCGAAACCTACATTTATCTCAAGCTGTTTCAGGCTGCAATCGCTATACGAATCAGGGGAGGGGACAAATGGCAAGGGAATGGGAGGATCCGTCTTTAATCGATCTAGGTTAATTTTGGCGCCATCGCCGGCTGTCTTTAAAGAGGAGAGTTCGCTTCTGATCAAATCAACGCGCAGTGCAAAGGTTTCTTGGTCTTCGTGTTTTCCTAATTACTGAAGCCTTCGTTGTCGTTGAAGGGAACTTGAGTTAAACTGTCTCGCATTTGAATCAAGAATTGTGGGATTTCCTTTCTTCAAACTTACAACAGGAAACCTCAAAGCCAATTAAATTAATCCTAATAATGTTTTCTCACTTAATGTAATGGCACATTAAACAAAAAGTGTGTTTAGAACAATTATATACATTAAAAGACCGTATAATTTATGGTTTACAAAATTTAAACTATTTCATTATTACAATTTTAATGGACGTAGAGTACACAAAGAATGTTTACTTCTTAAAACAAAACATCATAATACTAGAAATCAACTTGTATGAGTAATATTATAGAGTTTAAAGACTGAAGTTTATACTCCTAACATAACTGGTAATTATTTTATTCTTTCATTTTTTTCACAGTTTTGAACACACATAATCAAAATGATCGAGGAATACTTTCAAATAAAATTGTGTTTACAATTAATGATAAATAAAAAAGTCACTTTTAGTATATCTCACTGAGACACTGTATTCGAATTATTTACAAAAATTTGATGAAATCAATTTTAATAGAAAAACCGGTTTCATTCCCAATGTCGTATTAATATGAAGACTTTTGAACAGAATTCTTCACTGTGGAGTGCAATAACATTTTTTAATGAATTTCAGACATAAATTCAAAGGATTTTATGACATTCGAAAGCATCGAGAATGCGAATCGACATCGAGAAAGACCTAATATTATGTATTCAAGAATTGTTCTGGTAATGAAATTTTCTTACAATAAATCGAATATTGCGTTTGTTGCGACTTGGTTAGATACCGCAAAATAAACAAGTGAACAATCTATGAACTCGATGCTCTTTGTGTCAATTCAGTGACATTTCTCGATTGTTGAGCTTCTGTGAACTATTTCTTCTAACCTCATAGTCCATTCCAAATTCACGCCTTTCGAGTTAAATAGCTTGACATTACGTACTATCCAATCCATCAAGTCAGATGGACAATAAATACAAGGTCGACCTGTGACGTCACGTGTCGACCACCGCAGCGCCTCAACTGAACTACCAGTTTTGTATTCTTCATTGATTACCTCATAATGCTTTATCTCGCGAGTTGCAATGTTTTGTTATTAAATTATTTTGTTGGCATTTCCATTCAGCAACTTCCATCGCATCCACATTCCTCATTTTGGTCCTTCGAACTCTATCACCACAATCCAAGTATACTCACCGCGATTTTCCCATCAAATTCTGTACAGGGTATTAATTTTAAATAGCATAACAAATGAAACATACTTTATTTAAATATGTTCTTTAAATATAATATGCACTTCAAGTGACACATTCCTTCATTTACATTCACACAACTCCAAGAAATCTAGGAACAAAGAAACATTAATAGAGTAAGTTCGGTTTTGGCTCAACCACTCGTCACTACTTCAAGTTTGTTTCACTTCAATTTTCAAACAAACACACGGTAGTAATTTGAGGAATGAACACACACCTTTCTGAAAATGTCTTCTCAAGTAACACGCGTCACAGCGCAATGTTTTTGTATTACAAAAATAAATCCGTAATTCCATAACAAATGAATTCTTGATTCTTCATAGTATTTGGTCCATCTAGAGACATCAAATCCAAAGACTTTCCGACGCCCGCGATGAAATTCTCCATATCTTGAAATTCTCCATATCTTGAAATTCTCCTACGCATATACCCATTAGTCTTCATAAAGCACAAATTCTCACGTTATTCTCCACGTGTCTACAATTTTTTTTAATAGCATACGATTGCAATCGTTTATCATAAAATTTATGTACACGTAACATTTCATGATTCATAATATAGAAAATTGTATTTGGGTCGCAAATAATTTTTTTTTTTAATTTGGCGGAGTTTCCAAATTTTCAGACTTTAAGACAGCCATAGGTCCATAACAAAATAAGTGAAAGTAACATATTTCATTGGTAAATTAGTATTACATCTCCTTATACACATTTCGATAAATATAGCTATTTTATCAATATTAAATAGTTCGCATACAGTTTTTCAAATAAATTTTTTATAAATTATATTTCTAGCATACTCCAAATATACTAAATCCTATTATTTGTAAACTCTATTTTTTTCTAATAATTGATAGTAATTCTACCTTGCAAAATAATTTTAATACAGAACTTCATTTACCAATTCTATACACTTTCTTGTCTTTAAAAACAAGTCCTTTAAGTTGAAGTTCTCTGGTCTCCTTAGAATTATTAAGATGTACTATATCAAAATACCTTTATTGTAGGAGTGTTTTTTAATCACATTTACCTTCATACTTGTAAGGTAATCTATGATGTAACTTTAAATATATTCAATACTTAAACGACGTTCCACATTGCTGTCTTTAGGATTTCTCTTTACGCTAGAATCCATTTACACGGTAACTTGAAACAGAGATTTTCATTTTTAGTGCATGAAAAGTATTGAAAATATTACATAGATACATTACGTTGGTTTGTTCCGGTCCGTCACAAAATGTGCACACAATTTAAATCTTTGGCACCTTTTGGGGTTTTATCCGTTCCTCTGCAAGTGCCCCGCATTCTGCTGACGATAATCTAGTTCCTTAACCAACGAGATGAGTGAGTTTATTACGGTGAGACTACGTGAAGATAATTTTATAAATTCCATTAATGTTTAATGTTTTTGGCATGTTGGTCCTTGATTTTTGGGCATGCTAGATAATGCCTCGTCAAGCAGAACATTAAGTGGGTCAAATGAATAAATTAGAGCGCAAACACGTCAACATATACTGGAATAAAAGAATCCTGGAATCTTTGTTGTGAATGAGCCACAATCACTTAGGATATCACTTGGAATTCTCCAAATTAGTGATATACAAAAAAATCAAAATTGATATCCAAAGGGAGAATTAACGTTAGAATGATAATGTGTGTATAACTAGCTGATCACTTCTTCCAATAGTACATGGAGTTAAATAGCTAATGATTGTCCGATGTAAAACAATTTTTTTATCTAATGAATATGTTAAATAAATAGTTCTTAATTTTCAAGAATTATTATAATATAAGTAAAAATGTGATCCAATATTCAACATTCTAATGTAATTTGACCTGAACAATATACTGTATACTAGTCAAATCACTATATTTCAGTCCATATCACGTTGTAATGAAGTTTCTAAAACTGTTCGAAGTGTTTTCAATACTGTTTCTCGTGAATCATCATTAGTTTCTTAAGATTTGTCCGATTTTCTTAAACATGAGACACTTACCTAACGTACAGAGTTTACACTGATTTCCGAGACAAATATATCGACAGACATTTTGCTTATACAAGAGAATAAGAACCATCGTCATTTAAAAGAGGAAATTATCAACACATATACAACTACAATATTAGACATATGATAAATATAAATCGTTTCAAGTATTTACGATTTCATTGTTTCAAAAACATCAAACACTTCATAGTCCTTTGTAATAGAATTACCACATCCAAAAATAGATTCAGAACATTATATGAACTACTTTCACAAACAGAACAAATATTGATTTCCTATGAATGTTGGTCACATTTCTTTAAGAAGTTAACAAGACATTATTAATGTTATACATAAAATTAGGTACTATTTTCTCTAAAACGCGTGAGGTTCCTTACATAAATGAGAATTTTATTCAAATATATGACACTTGTTTCACGATAGAGAGAACAGATAACGAAATTTTTTCCTGAGGTGAAAATATCATTAAATTGTTAATAATATTTAACACTTTTAACAGTCACATTTTATCAGTTTTCCACTAAATATCCAATGAATCACATTCTATATCATTGAATACTCACGAAAATATTTCTTCTTCTCACAAAGAATGTCACATCTCAATGGTGACAAAAAATTGTGTTACCTATACCACCTTTTCTTATCCCAGAAATTTCTTGTAGCATAATAATGCAACTCTACGACTTCTTTTCGACTAATTAGTAACAAATTTAGAATTAATAATCATTGAATATGAGAAGATATTACACTTATTACAACATGTTTTTTAAAACAACACACATTTTTGTCATACATAGTTATCAAGGAGTTTTTACATCAGTTAAAAACACGTTAAGTACTCGGTACGTCCTGTGACGATTAGCATGTGGTTTAATTACAGTCGATTTATTATATCTGGATACGAAATTATAAAATGCATGAATTTAGTTTGAATGGACATTTACCGATGCATCAACGTACATTATGGATTCACAAAGGAACATTTTAAAAAATAACGGAAATTGTTGCATTTGCTTCCATTGTACAGAATGAAAATGTCACTGATTGGTTCCGTCAATCAATCAATCAATCAAAGAAACAAAAAAAACATTAGTAGTTGAGCTTTGTACGATTCTATATTTTGACGATTTGTTTATGAATGGATTAATTTTTAATAATAACACTTTGGTTAGTATATTATTTTCTGTATTCATTATATATTTTAGTACAAATTATTTTAAATAAAAATTTTATATTTATATTTCACGAACATGTATTTTGGATATGAACTTGTTTTTCCGGGACTAACCGCATCTTAGTAGATAAAAGTACCAACGTTTCGCCCATCATGCTGTGGCCTTCTTCAGGGCAATGTCAGAGTCGTACCGATCCAAGTCGCTGTCGTACGCTGCCTCGAGCATGACGGCCGAAACGTTGATAGTTTTATCTATTACAAACAAACAAGTTCACACCGACTCCGACCGCGGAAGCGTACGTTTACATCTATTTTAGATGTACGACGAAAATATAATAAAACAAGTCTGTTCAATGTCGTTTGTGAAGACTCGTTTGGCGACGTGAACGAGGTATTTCGAATTCCATTAATGATAAAGAGAGCTGCTTTTCCTTATTGTGTAGTCGTCCAGAATTTCGTTCTAGGGCAGGTTAACAAACTACAATACATCAGTCAATTTTATTATTCATTTTTTTAATTCAAATTCTCATTATAATTTGTATTATGGGGTACAAATTTGCTTTTATTGTGACGTATTTTTACTCTAATTCAAATCAACTTATTTTCTGACTTAATGCGAATAAAAATCATTTAATTTATTATAGATTTTATCTCTTCGTATAATTTCACAACGTTATTGTAATTGTTCAAAAGGTAATGAAAAGAAAGAAAACTCTGTACCGATGAAGTACCAACTCGGTTGGATAACAAAACTATTTGCATTTCGAACATTTAGTATCGTTTCATAATATTCTTAAAAATATTTCTGACATAATATTATTAGTTTTCTTGATATGAATTTGGGTATTAAAGGAAGAATTATTCATGCCCATAAAATCAATCATTTATTGACAAACCAACATGTTGCTGGCAGTGAAGTCCATACCTCGTTTTCGCCTTTCTTTATTTGTGTGAATCAAATTTCTTACGAGTACAAGTTAATAAATAGTTCGATGTATTAAAATAAATTAAGAAACAGTTTATTGTAATTAACTCTGAAAAAACACAATTATAAAATAAAAATCGCATTTTTTATTTCAATGATTAAAACATTTTATAGCATTTTTATCAACTCTTTTACTACCATGCTCTTTAACTAAATTATGCATGAACGTCCCACAAGTAATACAACGTTGTATTACTAGTCAATATTGTAACCGACTTTTAAATAGTAAATTCGCAGAGCAAATGTATTATTACAATTTTCTTTTGTACAAGTAACTTGAATTTGCAATTTTTTTACTGTGATGTTGGAAAAAGGGGTTACTAATTATTTTCATCTCTATGTTGTTGTTACAAACGTATTAAGAGAGAACTCATTTGTATTTTTAACTGCTTTTTCTGCAATAAGTTTTTTATTTTATTTCATAGATAAATATCGCAAAGACACATATCAGAAATCATCAATTTTTGTTATTTCGAAGGGAACACTGAGATTTTCGATTAGGAAATTCGTATTACTACAAAACATCGAGGAAGGCATAACCACATCTTTTTAATCAACGGTTCGTAAGATGAAAATCAATATCGCAAATCATCAAATAGTAAGCACATATTTCTTTCTGTTAAACTAAGAAAAAACAAAAATATTTTCATTAGATCGTGAATGATTTTCAGAATTTTGATTCGAATGGCGCGGCGTTCCAAGGCGAGGTAACTTCGTTTCCAGCTGTAGACTGCTCTTAAACGCTGTTAAGTACTCTCACATTGATCGTTCCCAGCTGAGCATCGTATTCTACAAAGGCATTCGACAACTGTCTTCCCACTGCGTAGTTAAACTGAGTCTTCTCCACCAGGCGGCAGCAGAGGGCATGCGGCCGCTCGCACCGTGGTTGCGCCAGATGCTGCCCCGCCATTGGGCAGTCGTCCATTGGAGCCTGCGTTTCCCCCACTGCCTCCTCCACCCAGGAGCAAGGTCGTCGTGGTGGTAGCACTGGCTGTCGACTCGCGTTTGTGGAAGCTCGGGGTTCCACCCCCGACGCTGCCTCCGCCGGTGTGCGCGCTCAGAAGACCGCCGCCGTAAGGGAGGTCACCCAGACTCCGAGCACAAGGCAGATCACAAAACAAGGTCAGTTGGCGAAAACAAGTACAAAGTGGTGCAAAGAGAGATGGGAGGATACATTGTAAAGTAGAAGAACAGAGAAGTGATCCTACAGTGGAACCTCATTAATCCGACATTCGTTGGTCCGACTATTAATCCAACATTCGTCAATCCGGGGAATTTCAATATCACAGGGATACGAGCTTACAATTTATATACTCCCTAGGATTTTAATGTCTGTCGGACGTCCACTTTAATAGCTCTCATCGAACTGAAGTAGTTGACCCTCTTTAGTCCATTGACCAATAATATTTTTTTTCTTTTTTACCGATTTTTACTTTTGTATTTAAATCTTACATTTACTTTGTGCTTTTAGCACGGACACATTAATCACGTAATCCGTATTTCTTGTAATTCTGTTCGTCAATTTTTGAGGTTCTTAATATGAAGATATTATTGGAAATTCATGCATTAGAAAAGTATAGTATTTCATGCATTACACATTAACGGACAAATAATTCCAAAATTAATACACAATTAACATTATTTAGAGAATCGCTGTTTCCAAAGAATAGAAAATCTAACGTCATTTATATTTGAAGAGACTATGACTTGACTATGTAACAAATTGTCTCATAACGAAAATATAAAACTTTTTCACTACGGTCCTATGTCCGTATTTTTTCACATTAATTAATATTAGATTGCTCACCATCTCAAAAATTTTAAGTTTTTAATTTTTTTAAATAAGAAAAATTAATTAAATCTTTACATTATATAAGTAATACCAATACTTCAATTAATTCTAAAATAAAATACGTCTCGAGAAAATCGCAGTGAAAACATAATCAGGGATATGACAAAATATCATGGAGTAAGGAAGTGTGGAAAGAAGTCATTATGAATTACCCTAAGTTTTCTGGACTTCTGCTTTGCTTCAGTGCAATAATACCCTTCGTTCCTCTCCCGTGCTACCATCAAGAAAAGGAAAGAAAAGAAGAACTCGTCGCGCTCAAGCGGGTGGACAAATGAGTAACACACGAGAAGACAAGGAGATTATTGAGAAAGAGTCGAGCACCACAAAGGATGGACTCGTGTTCTACGTTAAAGTCGACTCAAAAGAACGTAACACATCGGAGGTGACCTGAGAGGGGTCTCTTCCCACAACAAATGGCCGAAGGTGGCTCACCCAAGAGGCAAAGTGAAAAATCCTCGGGTTTGCGGTGAAGACGAAAAGTATAGGAAATCGGTATGAGTAGAAAAGCGTTAAGACAAATACAAAAAAAGGATGCAAGGACTGTTCCATCAATACGCGCGGAAGAACGAAAAAGCCAAGAAAGGCAAAACGCAAATAAATTATTCAAATAATGATACAAAGTATTTTCGAACATCAAGTAAGCGAGATAAAAATAATAAAGAAAAATCGTATACATTTATTTAAAGGAAAAATATCTCCGTGGTTTAAAAAAATTATATAAAAACTCTGAATCACATTAGAGTCATGAAATAATTTCAAGGCAAAAGGAAGAAAGAATAATATTATTGTTGGTAAATAAATGTTTAATGATATACATGACGAAATATTTTACGAAGATATGAAAAATTATTCATCACGAAATAGACACATGAAACAATTTAGATCTTATGTGATATAAAGAGAGACAAGAATATATTTTACCATTATATATCTGTACCATTATATCTTGTTTGCAAGATCTCATCCAATATTTGGAATTCATAACNACAATTTAGATCTTATGTGATATAAAGAGAGACAAGAATATATTTTACCATTATATATCTGTACCATTATATCTTGTTTGCAAGATCTTATCCAATATTTGGAATTCATAATATAATGATATTCAAAATACAATACTATTTTTATACAGAATATCCCTGAACACCGCGTAAATAATGTGAGGGATGACAGAGCACATTGATAGAAACAGAAATCATTATGGTACACATATCCGGAAATGTCTCTTGAAAGAGATATATTTACACGAAAATAGTTCTACCATTCCTATAATTATTAACGTTGAGTTCTCGGACATTCTGTATATTCCATGTAAGTCACTAATATTTCGAAAACTTTGGTATAACGCATAGAAGAGCACTTGAATTAAATTTGAAATTTTAAGAAATTTTACATCTTCTTTCTTCAAAATCTTATTTACCTTCACTAGAAATGGCAAAAATACAATGTTAAGGATATTTAACGACTTTAATGGAAAAATTCCTTTCTAACTACGCAACGTTTCAATCTAGAATGTAGCCTTCACCCCGTTAAGTAAAGTATTGTAATTTCTCTAGTGAAGGTCGTTAAATTTTAAAAGTATAAGATGATAATGATAGACTATTTTTGGTGAAACTGAAGATTATTCTCACCGGATGCTCTCCGTGCGTGAGCGTGGACTCCAGTCTTTGCTGTGTCCACTGAGAGTGTAGCGCCTCCCTCCGCCCAACGCTCGCGCTTCCTTCCACCGCTCCACTCGATGACGGAGAGTGTTCTGCACTTCGGTGTTCAGGAAGCAGTAGAACAACGCCACGGTGAAACCCTACAAGAGAAAACAACTTCTCAATATGCACGACAACAACAACACGCTGAAATCACGAAGAAAAACGACTACCAGTTTCCAAACAAAGAATTACAATGAAGTCTCGATGAAACATTACATAAAAACACTCTAAAATATGTGTCACTATTAAAGACAATCAGTCACTTTCCAAAACTATGCTCTGCATCAATTCGCTTTTCACATTCCATTAAAAAAATTATTGGAAAATTGAAAGTTGAAATATTACACAATAATAGGACTTCATTTATGAATTTCACAAAGTTATTTATTGGATTGCCAACGTTTCGAGATTCATGTTTATCTCATCCTCAGGGCAGGCTAAAAATACAAATACAACACGTTAATATACAGAAATGGCATTTTACAATTTACAATTTACATCATATTTAATACAAAAAATAATTATAAACTATTAAATTCTGTAACATACCTGTAATGTAGTACATCAGATCTTTCTTAAAAACAATAGTTATTTACGATAAGTGGCATATCTAAAATCTTTAAAACATTTTAAACATCTGGTGAGGTTTCATGGAAGGTTCAGTTGTCCGTCATTGTAGTTTAAAAACTAAGGTTACAGTGTCTGTAACTACATATAGATTCATTACATCCATTGCCAACACGTACTTAGTGAAATTAATAAATGAAATCCTTATTGTGTATATTTCAACTTTCAATTTTCCAATAATTTTTTTTAATGGAATGTGATAAGCGAATTGATGCAGAGCATAGTTTTGGAAACTGGCTGATTCTCTTTAATAGTGACACATATTTGAGAGTGATTATAGTGAATGTGAATAACTGACAATCTAATATCTCAATTTTGAAACCATTACATGAAAAGTAACAAGATACTGAAGAACGACGCTACGGTGAACCATTGAAGAAGAAAAAACAAAGCAATAAATACGAAGAAACAACAAAATATTCCCAAGAGGAAGCTCTGATGTGAAAATAGTATAAATAAATAACGAAGCAAGGGAACCGGATTATTGTGATGTCCGAATTGCGAAAAGGACGCAAATCATGAACGAGGTATAAAACGAATCTGAAGAAATTTGGGGACAGAAGTGAAGAATACAGTGTAAGTCAAAACCCATATATCTTTGAAATGATATCATTCCACTATATTTGAATCTACTGGGATACTTTGTTAAAGAGAAAGAGCAATGGACACAAAAAGAACGTACAGAATTGTTACGACGCTATTAATCATATGACATCCCATAACTCCAGATACAAATCGGATTCCTTCCCATTTTGAAAAACTTAATCCTGTGATAAACGTTTTAGAGAAAACAATTGTCCATATTTATATTCAGCTCATCTCCAAACCAAGGATTCTCTAGGAGTCATACTCTTTATATCACATTACAAGAACACGAGATTTTCTCAGAGAAATACCTGTACCACATCTTTTCAGTATAACTATTATAGCGATTTTGTGCGTATGTTATATGAAGTGTCCCCGTTAAATGAGGTATTCTAAGTATGAAATGTCATTATATGAAGTGTGGTTTAACGAAAATATTTTCCATGAACATTTTACAGAAAATATTTTATAATTCATTTTTGGGTGAAATTTAAGTGTCTATTACGTCTGAAAAAATACCAATGACTTTCAAAAATAATTTGAAAAAAAGTTAAGGTTGTTGGTATGTCTAAAGATATCACATTTTGTTACTATCCAAAGATCAGTCACGATGTAATTTGTGTATGCTCCATTAGGAGAAATATGTTGAGTGGACAGCTAATTATTAATATTAGTATTATTCCCGAACTCAGGATGATCAGACAAATTAAAATTACCCTCGACGAAAAGATACATGGAAAATAAAAATTGATTTTCACACAGCATATTCTTTCATACTAGTTTTGAGGTCAATGATCACGGAGACCTTTAGCGTTCTTATTATTTTGCGACCATAATATGAAGAAAAGGTAGAGAAGTATTCCTGAAAGTACTTCTAGGTATTTGAGGGAAATTGTGTTTTGACTAAATCAGCATTCATCAACCGGTGGTATTTTTACAAATGCATGTAGTTAGAAGAAAAATCTTGGTATCTATTGCATCTTTTAATAATTATAAAACAGAAAATTATGTTATAAGATGCACTGCACCTAAAGTTATATCATTTCTACTACACGCGCATTCGACATGAATTCCATACATATATTTTCCTGAAGAATAGTCGTTTTAAAGTGTAACATTGATATAGTAAATTGTAAATTCTCACGAGAACATTTCGAAAAATCAAAAATAAACATAAAATTATTCTTACATCGTGAATAAAACATTATACTTGTTAATTAAGAGCGTCAAAATTGATTCTACAAAAAAAAATTGTTCCATATTAAAGTTGAATGAGTTTTTTAACTCCGGGCGCACCTGCAATCCGACGAGCAAAGCTCGCATGTTACGGAAGACGGCGCCTGCAGCTCCTTCTTTAGGTCCCTGCAGCATTAGAATGTAGGTGATGCCCAGTAGAGGAAACAACACCAACATCGCCTTGGTGGCTTTGCGGTACTGTTGAGTCTCCGCTGTGTTGGCAGATCGGAGCTTGGTGATCAGCACCTACGGAAACGAGAAGGAAATGAGATATAGTGCAAGGGGAATATATGATAAATGACAGAAAAGATGACTGACTTAATGGTGTTTCAGAATGATGTAATTAGATTATTCACTCATAAGCCCCCTTGGTTTAGACCAATTTTCTGAGTAATTGACAAAATGATTGAGTATAGCGGAATTTATGCGCTGCCCGAGATGGTTACCGGTTTACTCAACGAAACATATATTTACTGAAAAAACGGCAGGAAAAATGGTTTTACCTACATGTCCGAGATCTTAAAACATTAAGTTTCTTTACCGATTTGTTATACCGTGTGTAGTATATGAAAACGTTCAATTAGGTTATCAGTGGTAAAAATAAAAGCAAGTATGACTGGTTTCATGTAGATTTGAAAGAAGGAAAAAAAAAACGATTTGAAAGAAATGGTGATAGAAAAATGTGCAATTCTTGCCACCGAATTTTCTTCGGGTGTATAGTGCTACATGCCTGTTACCACGATCAAACTTAATGTAATACAATCAACGGAACTAATGCACTACACAAATTATAATTCTCACATTTACCGAAGAATCGATAATTACAAATTCGTAATATACATAGCCACTCTTCATCAAATAAGGAGTAATTGTTTTTTATAAGTAAAGACTAAAAAATATTCGTATTGTTGACATTTAGAGTTTTTGCCTTTAAAGATCTATAAATTAGTTTTATAATATTCGCATTCAATTTATTCTGGTTTTCTATCTATATTAGATTTTATTGCCTATCAGTTCAAGTTATAGCTGATTAGAAAAACTATTTCAATAATCGCTTATTTGAATAATTATACGAATAAAAATGTGCATTAATGCGTGTACAGTGGTGGAAAATAGGGAGAGAGTCATATTTAAGGGACAAAGAATATGTTACATAATTAATAAAACAAATTCCATTTACATAATATATAGATTTATGTAAGATTTATTCTTGATATAAATTTAAATAATTTAGAATTCGCGCCTTTCTCAGATATATTTATCCAAAATGCTTCACTTAAAGAGGGTAGTTGTATAAATGTTGATTTTATAGTGAATTTTAACGTGGTGATTTGTGAATTCAGAGAAAAATTTCAATTGCAACCGCTTTATGTACACAAAACATTTAACTCAATTCAAATGCAGGTAATAGAGTGTAATTCAACGCAAATGTTCTCACTAACCCACATAATGGAGATAAGGAAGATTAAGTTGACCGCGAGCACGCAGATGACAGGGGCCTCATGTATCAAGTCGAAGTAGTCCGGTGCCATAGATGGGCAGTGTTTGAACAACAGAGCTAGAAGTCGGGACTCCGCCTGAAAGAGAGGATTATTCAAATCATTAATTACAATAGGACTTTTAAATGCCCAATATAGAGAAAAAGATTTAACAAAATATGCATAGGGATGAAATTGAGTTATCAAAAATTAACAAAAAAATTGAATTTATCTTTATTAAAAATGCGGAACAACTTCTAATAGGAAGTATATAAAACGCTTTATTGATATCTTTAGATTTTATAGATCCATAAAATAAAATTTCTAACTAAGAAATTATGTTTTTAAATAGTTTACTCGTTTGAATATTGCCCTTATCTATGATACATCAGTAACTAGCCATCAATTGCACCATTTAATGGCAATATTTTCGGGGGAGATTAAACATAAATTTGAATATTCTTGAAATCTTAAACAGTGGAAAAATGACTATCATATAGGAACAAATAGATCAGCAATGAAATAGTTTGCTACTGTTATGTTCATATTTTTTAGTGAGACATATCCATATTTTAGTAGTTGGTCAAATACAATTATTAGTTTAAACAAAATAAAATCAATTTAGTTTAACATAATCGAAAGTACCACCAATCATAACTTTTATCTAGTAGAAGAATATTCTAAGAATGTATTTGTAAGGAGACTTGGTGGCTTTCACGGCGGGCGTCTTGAGTAATACGTTTCTTCGCGACATCGCAACGCGTATTTCCCCCTAACATTTCACAAACTAAAGCGGCAGACATCCTTTTCCGGAAAAAAACACCGCAAGAAAACACTGCCTTTGACCTTGCCGCTGTGAATACCTGTCGGAGTCGCAAGTTTCTTATAAGACAATGATCTGACGCTATTTTTATTGTTCTTTAAAATTACTTTCATTACACTGTCATAGAAATTAAGTGATATATAAAAAAACCTCTTAAAATTATTAAATGTTATTTAGTAAGGAAATGTAAAATTAAAAAATATAAAATTCCGAATTATTAATATGATTTTTCAAATGTAATAAACATTATAGAATTCGTCACTTACTGAAGTATCTGCTGGCCAACTGTTAGAAGCACCAGTGCCAAAATGTTTGGCGATTGCCCATGTTGTAACAATCACCGCAGGTATGACTAATGCAGAGCAAGAGATATTTTTTTATTAGTTTCATTACTTTCTCTCATTACTAATACAGGCATATATTTTCATCTCTTAAACTGGGGAATCTTATGATATTTGATTCCATGTGATAATTTATCTTCTAATAAAACTTCTTAGATAGTATTCACTAAATAATGGTTGTTAAACGAATATTACAATTAAGGTTTCGATTGAGCAAAAATATATTATCAATAATTCTCTATTGATTGTTTTACGAAATAATTTTAAATCAGGAGCTCATATACATAATTATCATTGATCACATCAAAAGGCATTAATATATATTCATAAGAACTCAAACGTATTCAGGTCAAACTATTATTCAACTTATCCCTAGTTATCAAACAAACAAACAAATGTTATTTGGTGCACATTAATTTAACAAGAAATACAAAGTCAGAATCCCAATACCGTGACTCCGATAAATGTGAGAAATGAATGAGATATAAATATAGCTTACCCCAGCCGATAATGACATAAATGCGCAACTTAATCTTCTCACCGGTGAAGGTGGCCACCACCAGCAGGAAAAGGTACAAACCTGAAATAATAACCTGGTTTTAATTGTGTGGAGGCGTGTGTACAATACACGTGTATTACTCAAAAGAAGTGTATTCACCCCATTGGACTGTACATGTACGATTTAACAAGCTGAAAGTAATTCATTAATATAGTCTGTGTTCACACAAACACAAAATATGCCAGAAGATTCAGTTTATCTCGACACAGCGCCCGCTCTGGTTATTCTGAAGCAGGTTTTTAACAAGAATGAATGCAAAGAAGATCACTTCAATAAAAAATATACACCTATTATTCGACGGTCAAGGTCGAGCTACTGCCGCGCTCTCTGACGCAGGAATTCAGAGATATTTCCGTCGAAGCCTATTAATCTTCAGCCGGTCACTGGTGCGCCCTGGTGGCGTAAGTTTGGACTACCCTTTTTGCGAGGGAGTACACATCTGTTATAAGATTCACCGTTGCCCGACGCAGGACAACAGCCTACTGAAAAATAATTTAATATATCTTCAAGGCGGGAACGTCAATTCTGACGAACTGCGCAAGCGCGTCGTCGCACCTGTACGCAAGAGGTGTTTGCTCAGACCAGGTGTCTTTGATATGATACCTGCAGGTTCATTTCGAAACAGTCTGAATAAAACAGGAATTTCATGGGATGTCCAGGTAGCAAGGTTGTTGCCATTTCTTGCGGTAATCCTAACTGCCAGTGTTCTTTCATTGTCTCGCATTCATCCTTTCCATTGGAAATATGGCAACGGGTGGGATAACTATGACTATATGGCTATGACGACGAATCACCTGTCATTCGTTCTGGCGAAGACGAGTCACTTTAACCTCAACACACGACTACTATAGTAACTAAAATGTATTTTAATTCCTTATTTATTCACTTGGTAAGGGACCATATTATTAAAATTCCTTTGTAGTTTTCTTTCTTTTTTTTTTTGTATACTTGAATTTTACTGAACATGTGGATAGTTGGTGTAAGACAAGTTAATTTTTTATAAGCATCCCAAACTTCTGACATATGTTGAGTATCTGCAAGGTTTGAATTTTAACACTTTTTTTCATCGCTATCATTACCCCTTTCCTTTACATCAGTTACGCTCATACTCGAGCTTCACAGTTTAACAGGTATCGGTGACGCGTAGGTTTTCACTATCCATCGCCGATTTCTGGGGTCACGCTTCAGCTGTGGCAACCTCTTTTATTGAGTGTGCGGCATGGCTGAGAAATGGTTTAACGAATACTAGGATTCTTGTAAAAATAGATAGACAAAATTCAAAATAGCTACCCAGCCAAGAAAAAATCATAATACCAACTTCAACGATACGAACCTCAAACTAATAGGAAACTGCCATTTAAAGAATATCTTTTTTGTGATCAGCTGATATTTTGTAAGGTTATTGTCGGGCAAACATCGAATATGAAGTATATGTAATTCAATTGAAAGAGCTATATGTCACCGAACTTTGTGAGAAAGTTTGCATCAAATACAAGTAAAAATTTCTTCAAAATGACGAAACATAATACACAGTAAATAGCTTAGATGGGTGATTGGCGCAACGCAACAATTTTCAATAGACATGGGGGCAACGCGGTGTAAATCTTGAATAGTTCATGGGTACCAATGGAAATCCAGCAAGTGATACAAAAAACTTCAAGAAAATTCTCCATTAAGTTTGTGTTCGTTAAGAAGGCCTATGGCTTCCCATACATTTCACACGAATCCCCGGTATAAGCATGGGAAGTTTTAGCAAATAAATATATGACGAGCAAAAGATGGTAGTCAAGGAAGGAAGGTAACTATACTCAAAGTCATCTTACTTTGTCTCGAGAAATTCAACTTAAGAAAAAAAAATCATGAATGGAGAAATGGAAACGAACTGTGTTTATTACTTTATTGTATATTAGTCGCAGAAAATTACTTTACTGTTCTCAATATGGTCATACGCAGTTTGTAACAGCTCGCTTGACAAATTATTTATATATTTATTTATTGTCAGTCTACCTGGCTTCAAGTTGGTATAGAACCTGTACTCAATGATGCCAACGCTTTTACTTTGCCATCGTCCATAAGAGTAATGATAAGGGTACCTCGCGTTCTGTTGCCAAGGTATTCGAACGCGAATCCATTGCCAACTTCGGACACCAATTCAATCCACTTGCTCTTGTGGCGCTGTTCTGTACTTTCTGCATCGAGCGTGTGGAACGAATATTACCTTGTCTTTGTTTGTTGTGTTATTAACTTGCATTTCTGTTCAGAAAATAATCACTTTTGTGACTATTAATGTTTATTTGGATATTACTTCAATTCTTTGTGACCACGCTTTTCTTGAAATTTTTATAGCAAGATGTAGCGGGACGCTTGAATCTCACATTATTAGCTGATGAGAATGACGTGGACCGCTGCCTGCACAAGAGTGAGTTTCAAGGATTTGTTTCGTAGAGGTTGGCGATTTGTTTAAGGCAGTCATATTGAATAATTTTAGGCAAATTATCGTGACTTTGAGTATAGGGAGTTGTTAATTAGACGTGGGAGGAGATTATTACATATCAATAATCCGAGGAATTTACGTGCAGTCCGTGAATTTATGAATGACCTGCCGAGGTAGGGAAGAATTAGTAATGTAGGAAAGAATTGTTGGTCAACTATTAGTCATAAATATAGTTTCATTTATATCCTGTGTGTATCTGTGGTAGGTGTAACTTAAAGTCTTAGTGCACATACGAAGGAACCTACAAGAACCGAGTAAGTCATAAGAGATGTTATGTCTTTCCCGAGGTCATCATCCGAGCTTGTTAGTTACTTCCGATTATCTGACGGCAGAGATTCTTACATACTAAATTTGTGGCCTGAATCTTGTATGTGTGAGCTACCTAAAAAAAGGAATAAATGTGAATTAAATAACTTGCAATAACTTGGGTGTTTGTGTTGTGTAATTTCTGGTTTCGTATTTACTATGATATTAAATTGTTTAATTTTGAATGGTAATAGTATGTGAAACTACGTATAAATGTCATTTTATGAAAACTAATACTTACACTACACATAGTTAAACAGCATCATTCAAATGTTATCTTTCTTATTATTGTCTAATTTTGATCTGTGTTTTGTATTTGATTAGCAAATTTCAATGTGGTAGGTTTGACGTGAAATCAAGTAAGATAATTACAGAAGTTTGTTTTATCTTTCTTTCCACTGTAGAATTCAGTTTCAGTCTCTTTGTAAATTACTATTGGATAGATTGTTACTTATTTATGTGAATGATTATGCTTCCTCCGTCATTATTCGAAAGATTTCGCATCACAATTTCCTTCCTCTGCAACGGTTGGTGTCTTATAACACTCATCTTGGCACCCAGAAAAATTGAGTAAATTTAACCTGGTATTTGGTGGGAAGTAACAGGTTACGCTATTCTCGTTTTATTCGGTAAATAGTTCTTTTTCTCGGAAGTAATATATTATTGAATTTACGATACTGTACACGTTTGGTAGCAAACAACTTTCTACGGCTTCTTCCCCTTTTGCATTTCATTTGTCTTAAGAGTGAACCTATTTTTTATCAACTTGTAGCCGCACGTTGGACATTCAAAAGATCACCTTTTTTTATCTATACATGTTTCGGTACTGCGCCGTTTCCATCGAATAATTATCACCTCATCATAGGACATACATTTCATAACTGAAAATGTATGGGAAGGCTTAATATATATGGACACGATTCCATTGTGAATATGAAATTCATCTCACAAGAAGTTAGCACCTTAATTATCTACAATCATGAAGTTACCATATCATTCCATTACTCACTCGGTTGGATAATTCAAGAAATAATTAATTTCTAAAAGTATTTCGATACAAAAAATAAAAGAAACAAAAAATCGAGTTTTATTTAAGAGCCAATTCAAGATTAATTGGTATAATTGGTTAAGATTTAAGCGCCATTAGTATTAATTGGTTAAGCGTTACTAGTATGTTCCATGATGAAATTTCCTGTAACTATTCTTGTGATACCAGATAGAAATTTTACTATCGCGAATTTGCTGGTATCTTCAGTTTTCTGTACTTACCGAATACTTCTGATCCCATAGAAAAATATTTACTTTGAAAATTACACAACTGGTATGTATAAGAATGGGTTTTTTTTCTTCTATAAAGATAACTCTTTAAATGCGATAACAAATACACATAACACGTACCTTCAACAAACATCCAGAAAAAGTTTGTGAGGTAGAAGTAATGAAGGAGAACTGCCAAAATGCTGCAGGATTCCCAGTCTCCGGCGTATTCCTACAAGAACAATGATATACAGAATTAAAACTCGCCCATTGTTTAAAACGTTATAGGGAATATTTTTTATTTTAGATAGAAGCTCCTTATACATTTCTGAAGTAAAATTTAAGAGGTCGTAGAAAATTAAAGAAAATGTATCTATTTTCGAATTGTCGTCGTCTCACGAATTAATAACTTCTATAATGAGTTATTTTTTGATAGGTCGTATGAACGGAAAATTCGTAATCAATATTGTCCCAATAATGTCTATTTGGACATGTTAATTAATGTTTTTATTTTATATTTGTGAAGATTTCGAGTAGAAACATATTTATGAAACCAATTATGACACTTGTACTAGTATTTCAGTAACTAATAGATGTAGAGTAGGTAGGAGATGCGCGCGTAGCGGTAGTCGGTACAAGTGGGTGAGAAAACCCCGTAGCAATTGTGTCGCGTGCATAAATTGAGAAGACGACAAGTACTCCGCCCCAGACGGTCCCGATAGATAAAATGACTTAAATGGCTGGAAGGCGAGGAGCATTCGTTCACAACGTGGCAAAGTGACAAACACGAGGAACTAGTTGGTGAAGTATAACAGCAATTACATTGAATTGCGGAAATTTATTTATTGAACAATTGTTAGATGGTCCTATGAGATTTCTAATTAGATAAAGTTGTATATTTATGTAAAATTATTCAAGATTATGATCAATGAGTGACATTTAGCTAGCTGAGTACATGGCGCGATGGTAATGATCTTTATAATGCTGATTATCTTAACGAATCATNTGTTACTCAATCACGATTAAACCGATCGTGACGAAATTTAAAATTGACAAGGAAGGATATAGTTAAGAAGTTGACAAGGATGAACATAGACTAAGGTTTATTTGAGTAATGCCTGAAAAGAAAGGTAGAAAATGATATTGACTATAAATGTTGAAATCAGGAAAACGGAGAGATATATTCGCTTACGCCTACTAAACGGTTAGAGATAGATAATAACTATGAATGGCAATATTGTCCGCCTCAAAGAGTTCTACTAAAAAGTCTGCGACAGGATATCTCTCTCTACTAAGGTTAATTTAAATTATCGAAAAAACGTTATGAAAAATATGAAATACGTAAATTTAAGAGCATAATTTAGGGAGGAAAAAATCAATCATCAACAAATTTAATATTTTAGTTCGTTTGGTGCATTTAACAAAGACTTAAAACATCTTTAAATCGTAAAATTTAGACGTATGGTATAGATTTTGAATGCTTTTTGATAGAAATGGTGTAGCCGTAATGACGCCGTTGTGAAATTTCGGACAATGCCGGGTAATCTGCTAGAGGATTATAAGTACTACTCCAAAGTTATCCTATTGACTATTGTTTATCCAAAACAGCTTTCTAATCAACAACTATTTCAAAAAATTTCGATCAATTAAGGGTCATAAAAATTAAGATAATTAGTTCCCGTGAAATTGAACATTACTTTTCATTTAGTTTTCAATTACGCATGTTCCTTTAAAATAATTACACATTATAAAATATCTTACATAATGGGTCACATAATTCTGTGAATTTTTATGTCCTTTACTAACATGTTTCGGTAATATATATTGTAATTATAGTAGTTGTAGTGAAGATGGTATCGGGCATAATAAATGGTCAAAATAGCATCCATTCATTTTTAAATAATAGTTTAATTGTGGAGAGATGTGATAGGAAAGCAATAAAAATGGTGGATTACATCAAAAACATTTCACTTAACTAAAGCTTTTTAATGGTTCTGAATAAAAATCAATGTTACCTCTAAAAATATGTTAAAAAACCATGTTGTATCGTAAAAGATATACGTTGCCATCAAGTTGGTGTGAATTGTATTCCGTAAACATCTTAGGTCTCTGAAACAAACAATGAACATATATGATAGAATTCTTCTTTCTATAATACTTGAACATTGTTATTTCCATTGGGTTCAAGTTACCGATATAATTCTGAAATGTGTACGTCAAATGAAGAAAAATGTTCGTCAATATTAGAAAATTCTTTGTTGATCATGTGAGCGATGCTCATTTTTAAAATCAGCTATTTTCTTATTTTAGAAGAATAATTAAAATTAAATAACCACACCACTTTTTACTAACAAACATTTTAATTCTCCTCGTACTTCTCTCTAAGTTCTTTTGTATTAGTACTATTCATTTTTAACAAAATAATTATTTAAAAAAATCACAAATCAGTTGATCGTAAAATGTGGAGTTCCTTAAAAATTCTATCAGATCCTCCTCAAATACACTTCCCGAATTGATCTGCTCTGGGACTCAGAATCAGTAGAAATACAAATACACCAGCCACTTCGCTGCAGGATGTATCCTATTTTCAAACAGCAGCATATGATGCCCTTGTCAGTGGAATTCATGTGTCGGAATCTCTGTAGGTAGCACTCTGTGAAGTCAGTACAGCTAAGCCGTCGTCTCCACATCAAACAGAATGGACCGCACTGTTTTACAAACAACCAACCAACCAACCTCGTCGCAGAGAGTATTACTCAAACGTGAATGCTACATTGAAGGTAGCAGTTTGTTTGAGACAAACATCCAATACGACTTCTATTTATATTTAAAATATTAAGTAAATCTATGTATATACTTGTATAAAACTTATTTATTATATTTGCTGCAAACAAAAGATAAGTGTAATATATTATTAAAATAATTATTTTATATATTCTTAATAAACATCATCACAAACGTCATGGCGACGATGAAATGAGTTCGGGAACAAACACCCCCATCCAAACTACTTCCCGATTTGTCGTCGCAAAATTTTAACTACACTAAATCTGCGAAGCAATGAAATTTTCCTATTTGCATTACCTTAGCAGAAGTACATAATCACGTCTGTTTTTAATGTCTTCTCTTCAGTAACTTGGGTTAACTGTGTGGGTAGGCGTATACTGTCGCGAACTTGAATGTATTCTATTTTTGGTGATACATGTATGTTGATCTATTTTTGCAATACATGGTATCAACATTTATTCATTTATGCAGTGTTCGCTAAAATTTATTTCCTTCTCCACTTCATCTAATTGGTCGTATAATTGAAGAAAACTATCCACAAATATACACCAAAACTTTGCTTATGGAAAACTTGATACATTTGTAAGAAACGGAATAAGTTATAATCTTTATTTACTGACAATCAAAAAATTACGACTTGACAAAAAGACATGGCTAGATACTTCATTTTATTTATGTATTTATGAGATAAAAACTACGTAATATCTCTTCAATAAAAGGTAATAAATTAAAGATTATAAAATTGTGCGTTGTGTTTGGGAAATTGTTGTAAGATCAATTACTTAGAAGATGTATTTTTCAGAGTGAACTTTCAGAGAAAAAAAAATAGTTCCTCGTAGTCATTAGTTAAGAAATTGAATTTTTTTTCCATATTCCATACAATTTTATGCTTTTGTATCCAATACTATGCTATGTTTCCCCGTCAACCTCACATATATCCTTCTCAATTATTATTCTCCCCATAACGTGGTAAAGTAGATTATTGTTTTCCAGTGCTTAAATCGAACCATTTTCAAGAACAAGGAATGTAAGTTGGGGTTCGTTTAACTTACAAAGCACGCGTAATGTAAGTTAATCATATTAATGAAAATATTCATTTAGTAAATATCAACAACATCAAAATACCATTTTTTGATATGTTATTAAACATTTCAATTTTGTCATTGTCATTTTAAAAAATAATCTCGTGAGTATACAAATTTTTCGATGCAGCCCAAAAACAAATATAAGTCACGAGATGGTAAGAAACATCATATACTGTTGAAACCATGATACATCTTCGTAGTTATAAATATAAATGTGTTGCCATCCCGTGTGGCCATTCTGAGGGCCAAGACATATATATCTCCAGCACTCTTTCGGATGGTTGAGATGTTGGTACATTTTACCTTTCAACCGCTTCGCTAACACTGAATCACCTCGTATACAGTAGCTCCAGAGGCAGAAACCTCCAATTTAAAAAGTGTAGAAAATATCGCGTACTTGAAATAGAGGAAGATCCAGACGGCAACGGCCAGAGCGGCGAGCGAAAGACAGAAGCTGGCGCAAAAGAGCACCATGGTGCTGACGTCATAATCCTCACTCAGGGAGAGCTCTTTGCATTGGGTGTAGTTGGAATAGTTGGCCCATGTGCCGTTGGATAAGCAATGACGAGTCGCGTTCTCTGAAAAAAAAACACACGAAACAAATGCATTGATTATGCACCAAGCACGAAGGACAAAAAAACTAATAAAGGACAATAAAAATATAATAATGAACAGTGGTCATATGTACATTATTCGAAATGTTCAATTTTTGCCAGTAACACATATAGTTTAAAAGTTTCATATTCTGTAATGAATTTTACTCTATAACAAAACAAAGAACCATTCTGTCAGCAGTTATTTATTTTTCCGAAATATTGAAATCCTTTAGTTAGAAAGAACAATTAATTCTATCATTAATTTACAGACATAATAAATTTGTTTAGATATAATTATATTAAGACGTTTAAATATTTTTTGCAATATTCTATTATTTACTGACTCCTTAGAAATAAATTTTCTCACTTAATACTGTATAATGAGATATTCAGAAACATAATAAAATATTATATTGAGAAACCAATTTCCAGTTTTCACAAAAGTCCAGTTTCGTGGATGAATAATATATGTGTGAACTGTTTATGGACTAGTTGATGGACTTTATCCATGTGTCATTTTCAAAAGTGTGAGATGGAAAATCGTCTTCAAAGAATGAAAGTTTCGTGTATTTCTTGAGACTTGGTAGCAGATAGTATTCTGTCAAAACTTCCAAATCATTGAAAAGAAGCTGTTCAATAGTGAGAAAGTTTATTTTGAATTTGTATATATCCCGTATTTTTTTTTAAATTTAATAGAACGTTTATTGATGAGATGATATTTTAATGTTAAAACCAGTGTGTTTCAAGCTTAGAATTTAGCAAGACTTTCCTACTTTCTTGTTGACTTAGAATTGTGGAGCTGTGTTTGATAGTCAACGTAACTTCAAAAATGAATGTACTCTTGAACAACAAAAACTTGTGAAGTGTAATATCCGATATCATTATTCCACACATTTCTTTACCTTACCTTTCATAATAAACCCCACCTAAGTATAACTTCTTTGTATGAGATAAAAGAACCCAGAAGATACCAGAACCCTTTCTGCCCTGTGGCTGTTTTATTTTCTTTTTTTTTAAATCTTTCCTCAAAGTGGCAATCCATCAAACCTGTCATGATTTGTATTGGGGTGTACTATGCTCTTTTGGGTTCACAGCTGCTATGAAAATCAGCAATCCAAAAAACAATAGGACTCCAAGGCAAATTGATACTTTTAAAACTTTTTTCTCGCAAAAAATTGTTTAAATAAGAGTATGAAGGGTGGAAAGATGACTTTCATACTATCAAAGAACTTTTTTCCAGTGATGTATGGAACTCAGTAAGAGAAAGGAGTACACAGAGAAAGAGAAAAAGTTTTGACTTCATTTTGGCAATAAAGCATTTTTATGTAGAAACTTCAGTAGTAATGAGCAGTCTAGTCGGAACGGTTTTTCATTTCTTTGGTTTAGAATCCATCTTACCAGAGAATATGAAATTTTTAGAAAGGGATGATATCTCACATTAAACCTATATTATACATTGTTTTTACAGATTGTATCAAATAGACGTAAATCTCTTTTGCCGAGAATGCCCTCATTAAAATTCTATAACTAAATTTTTCACGGTCGTTCTTTGTTACGAAGAATATCATTTGGGGTATAACTGAGATACGACATATGTGAAATGGGGCGTAAACTAAATCAGATTTGAAAGCAACACTCATGAGGTGCATTATTATTACGAGGAGACACTACAAGAACTTTTTCATTAATCAAGTGAATGATTTTCAAAAGTATAGTTTATTCTGACTTCCACAATTATATAGTGAAACTTCTTAATCATGTTACGTCGAATGAAAATGGGAGACGGGACCGGGATTCGAACCCGGGACCTTGAGCTCTACGCGCTCATGCGCCTACCAACTGCGCCATCCCGTTCGCCTCCCGGGCCCGTCTACCATTCTCATTAAACTTGTGAAACCCAAAGACCTCTGAGGTGGTCTCGTAGAGACTAGATTCCTCATCTGAGGCGACTCCCTTAGGAAGTACTTGAATTGGGTATTATTTTCCATTTCTGGTTCACAAACATAGAAATCTCACCGTAATCTAAGAGATTTCTATATAGTGAAACTTATTTGAAACAGGAACACAGGGTATCATGAAATTTGTCAGCTATTGAGAAGTGTTTACTTTTGAAAAATTACTGTAAAAGAAATTAGCGAAAATAATGAATGGCTACGTATCTTAGATAGAAAAATATAGGGCAACAACGTTACGGAATTCTCGTTAAGACTTCTACAGATCACTACCGAGAACAAGAAGCAAAGAGAAGTTTCTTCGGCCAAAACGTATCGGGACAGAGAGAATGTATTTTTCATGCAATTTTCTTAATAACAGTAATTGTCTTGTTCTTTTACACTTCTCCGCGTTACACTACTCAACATTTGGAAACAAAATATTTTCAAACTTGCGATCATGAGTTTCGGTGGTTTCTTCATTGGTGGTTCGTCAATATCAGTGTCCTCCGTTTGTTTCAAAGATTCTCATTCGTGGTATGTTTGTTTCCGAGTGGTTGCCGCATGAATTGTCGAACTGTGTCCGACCACGGATGCCTTCGACATCAATCTAATTTATGTATGAACTTGTCTGTCCGGGACAAACTGCGTCTTAGTAGATACAACTACCAACGTTTCCGCCATCAAGCTGTGACCTCCTTCAGGGCAATGTCAGAGTCGTACAGACCTAAGTCGCTGTCGTACTCTGAGGCGCGGTTTGTCCCAGACAGACAAGTTCACACTGACTCCAGCCGCGGAAGCCTAAGTTTATATTCTAATTTATGGTTTCCAGTTAGTTATAATCTTGTTGATGTTCGTTGACTTGACCTCCTTGAAGAATGCTGCCGACATTGAGGGATTGATCTTTAGTAACCTTAGCGTCAGTACATGAAGAGTGCGTCAGCAGTGCAGGGATATCAGAAGTTTAAAGGGTACCGACATAGTGAGCAGAATGTTGTCTGAACCGCACTAAAGAAAAAAGATAGATAGGATAACGTTGTGGGGGACATAGTTTTAATAATAAATTTATAGTAAAAATAGCAGTACAAAATGCGTATGACCACGTGGAGGACAATGAACTAATTTACTTTCCGGAAGCAAGCAAGGGATCATCCCATCAATTCTGATCAAGGGTCCTAAGGCAGAGGCGGATTCAAAAAATTAAGCAAGAATTCCTAGATAAGATAAAAAGTTAGCTACGAGTTATAATATGTCAATATGTTTGTAATTTAACGCAAAAAAATTACATGCACAAATTATTATCGAACTATAGATTATTCTCAGTATAGTGTTTAAAAATCATAAGAATTGGAATAACACTAAATTCACGATTTATTATTACAATAAACATGCCCCTAGACAAAGTCTAGAGAACCTGTATAAGAAATCCGCCTCTACCCAAAGGAAAACCGGAGCAGAACTCGGGCCAGGATTACGTATTCGGATCGAAATACCGGGAGCCGATATTACGTCAAGCGGAGACGCTTTTTCTACGGCATACAGAAGACGTTTTTTTTATTATTTATTTATTTATTTTACTATTTCAATAATGGTGGGTAACGCTGTCAGAAGGTATAATTACACGTAGCTCTAGGTGAAGGGAGATATGAGATTGTTTATAATGTAGATTTGTTTAAAAGGCACATATTCTTCTGTGTGTCTGCGAGATGTGATATCAGGTCGAGTTCTTTTAAATATCTTTCATATTTGATAATTAATTTGTTTAACAAGAAACGCGTCTTTAATATATTACACATTTAAAGTTGAATGTTTCTGCTTCACACAGAAAGAACCCGAAGTCTATAATCCTTTTATTTTTCAAGATCATTAGTATTGAACATATAAACAATCTTATTTTTCATAAATTAATCTGATAAGTTTCTGATCTTGTACACTCATCTCTACCTTTTATTCTTGTTTTCCTTTCTTTTTTTTTCCGCAGCTCATCCAGATGACGTCACTACGGCTCCCAGCATTCCAGCTTGCAGACGGGGATAGGGCTATATGGTCAACTTGCTGTTCATTACAAAGAATCTTCCCGAAAAAAATGTCTGTCCACGTCCGATACAGAGTGTGTCCACTTTTCGGAAGTTTCAAGTAATTTAAATTCAATAGAGAAGTGTGAGGAAAGAAAAAGTGCTTGCAATAGAGAAATTTCCGCTATTGAAAAATTTAATCATGTTACGTCGAATGAAAATGGCAGACGGGACCGAGATTCGAACCCGGGACCTTGAGCTCTACGCGCTCATGCGCCTACCGACTGCGCCATCCCGTTCGCCTCTCGGGCCCGTCTACCATTCTCATTCAACTTGTCTCTACGAGACAACCTCAGAGGTCTTTGGGTTTCACAAGTTGAATGAGAATGGTAGACGGGCCCGAGAGGCGAACGGGATGGCGCAGTTGGTAGGCGCATGAGCGCGTAGAGCTCAAGGTCCCGGGTTCGAATCCCGGTCCCGTCTCCCATTTTCATTCGACGTAGCATGATTAATCTGTTACCTGGCGGTGAGGTTCACCGTAATCTAAGAGATTTCTATGTTATTGAAAAGTTATATTAAGAGAAGTTTTACTGGATTAAAAACCATGACATTTACTAAGGAGTTTTCTCACTTTCTTTTATTTTGAATTTTCTGAATGAAATGCTCGGTTCGAGTTACTAATGTCAACGCAGTATCACAAAATGGTCTGGTGATCGGTATGACTTCTCATATTTGATGTCTATGGGTAAAGTCAAAGAAGAAAAATCTCACCGCGGATTATCGCTGCTCATTTACTTCTCGACCCCTTTTTGTTTTACCGATCATTTTTGACGAGCTATTGAAATTATATTATTATTTTCAATACAATGACGTAAATAACAAAGAAGAAATACCTATTGGAGGAAGTAGAGCATAATCAATAAAAGGTAATAAAACGTTTTAAAAATACTCATGCGTGAAACAAGTAATATATTATTATTATTTCATACAATCGTATTCACTCATATATTTATAAATTCAGTCATTAATGCACATTGGAATACTCCATTTCCCTCTGAGACGTTGCGTGACGGAAATGTACCGTATCTGTTTCCATTTTTATAAAATGTAATTTTCGAGTTCCGTGAACTAATGCACTGAAATTATTTTGGATAAATCTACCACAAATAAAAAATATATCATGAAAAATCAATTTTTGTACTTTTAGTGTCATTTCAAAAGATTGTTTGGCAGTAGAACAATGAATGGAGAAATATCACACACCAAATAATTGAAAATTTTCCTTCACTTTTGTTGCAATTTCATAAAATTAAAAGTAAACTATTTCTATTTTGAAGTAAAAATGATATCTCCGAATACTATTGAACGACTCCAAACTTCATATCACTTTCGTATCATTGTGGAACTCCAAAAGCGTCTGAAACTCCTTATCTCGTTTCAGAAATGAGCGCAACCGGCACAACTTATCTGAAAGCGTCGACGCAAACTGTGAAGGCGTTAACAGAAACCCATCCCCCCTCTCCATGTCTCTCTCTCCCTCGAAGCATGTACATTATTCTCACTCCTTCATCAACAATTCCTCCGATGCTTTTCACCGTCACATTCCCTCCCTATCACTACTTTGCCCACAATCATGTAGTCACAACGAGTCGACGACGGCACAGACTGCGGCGCCGTACAATACATCCCCGAGACGTCGCTATGGGGACGACCGACGCGACGCTCAGAAGTAGTTACGCAAGTCGACACTACGAAGGGACACTAGTCAAGTGGAAGATAAGTGGACCAAGACGACGCTTCGTTCTCTTGTAAATTCAAGAGATAACTATTGCTACTTCTTATTTCTAGAAGGTAACTTTTTGTGAAAACCATTTTCTTCTCCTGTAATTCTTCATCGATTGCCATAAATGAGGAATAGTTACTAATATTATTTCAGAGATTTTTAGGAAACGAAGCTTTAAGAACCTTGCATAATGGAGTTTGATAGTGATTTATAAAAAGAGGTAACTTTTTCAATCATATCAGTACGAAATTAATATTAAAAACCCAGAATTTGCACAACACACCACGTATTTTTCTCAGACAACAAACTTATTACCAGAAAACATTGATATGTATAGAGGAATAAGAACGACTGTGATCCAAATCCGATCGAAACTTGGACCTTCACATCAAATCAGTTTCCATATCCTTTCTGTAGAGTCGATATTCAAAGTGTTGACGGTTAAGGACGCATGGTTTGGGTTACTGGACGTTCTTTTTTGTTTCCCCAAAGACGTCAGTGGGTATTTTAAGATGCATTAAGATGCGAGTAGGTTAAAGATGATTAATATAATCTTAAATATTACATATGAATAGACTTAAAATATTTTTTGGAATTTCCAGAACTCTCTAAATGAAAAAAATGACACGAATTGTGATGCAAATATTAAATAAAACTAATAGAAATATTATTTATTCGTATTAGTTACATGATTTTAAAACCAGTTCCCTACAGTAACCTTAGTGAACAGTTTTTGCCCATATGACGTTTATTTTACAGCTTTGTAGTGATAATGTTTCAAAATCTATATTTCTTTGTTATCAAAAGAAAAACTCAAACAAACAACATCGTTTTTGTGGAAACTGTAGCATCATATTACTTAAATCAACTAAATCCGCCTATTTTTACTATTAATATTGCTATTCGAGAATGAAAACACTTTTTCTATAAGGTATCACTTAGAAGCATGCAAGAGAATCTTGGCCATTTAATGAAGACATAATGTTACTCAAATACTTTGCATTGCAGCAATTTGAACGTACACCAAAATTACAAGCCAAATGGGCTAGATAGTATACATATAATCCGGAAAAAAAGAAAAAGTCGAATATAGTAAATTCTTTTAGTGATTATGACACGAATTGAAAAATTTTACATTTCAACTCGTGTTAAAACTTCTCTAAACAAAATAAGATAAGACAAATAAAACAGTAAGTCTGGAAATTTAATCGGAAACTGATAGTCTGAGGAAATGGAGAATGGACCATCCGCCGTAGTAATAGAAATGTCCTTCATCGCAAAATTACATTCAAAACATCGAAAATCAGATAAAGCATTCAATCATGTACTGTGACAAGCAAGCGAGAATCCGTTGGAAATAATGAAATATCTGATTTATTCTGAGAGAGAATGCAATTTGGTAAGTTGAAACAAAAACAGCAAAGACAATAGAATAAAATAATAGTTCATGTTCCATCGCGAATTCAATATTTTTTGATAGAGTTCCAGATTATTTGGTGAATTATGGGAAATGAATTTCAGCAACCAAAATGAATGTCGAAAATACGTCATCTGCATCACATGCCAGTGGTCAATTGAATATTTTTGTATGCTAAAACGAATGAAGACACACGAATTTGATTACCAGAAGAGTATTTCCTGCTTTTCTCCGTCAGAACAAATTTTTTTATTGGCAGTTTCTCTTTTAAATGGTCCTCCTTTTAATAAAAATATAAAACCCTTTAAAATAAAAAAGTGTGGAGGATGACAGGCTACACGACTTTATACAAAAATTGCCTATTCTTTTCATTTACCAGTATATAGTTTATGTCTCCCACTTTCTGATCACTTTTTTTTTTTTTTTTTTTTGCATTTTCTTCTTCTTATCGTAGTCTCGAAAAATGAAACACTATAAAACACTTAATAGTGTGCAATAGTCCTCTACTATTATTAAAATGTTATTAATTTTCTCTAAATGTGATTTCAACTTTCCACGTCATTTATAATTAATTTAACTTATTAACAATGATTACAACTTTATCAGGCGTTCTTTACATTTCTAGAAAATTAGTTTGTATATAATTATTTTATAAAGATATAACTATTTGACAGTTGAAACTAAAGAGACAGAATTATTTTTTTCTGAAGGAAACATCACAATTTTGCCTTCTTTCATCTCAGTCACATGTCAAGCTTCCCATTAGCTGAGAAAAGGCAATTTTCAGAAGCAACCATTGTCAACATCTGACTGAAGACGCTTCTTCGAAAGATGCCTTTCCAATGCGCAAGACGTCGCAGACAAATGGACTGTGAAAAAGAAATACAGAAAAGTGCGACTCATGCGAAGTGAACGTTGGTGTTGGAAGGTAGGAGTAAAGCAACCCTTAGAGCAGGGGTTGGCAACCTTTTTTGGCCGCGGATCAAAATCAACCAAAATGTGAGTATTAAAGAGACGTTTGGGTCAGAGATATTTTCGTATTAAAACAGTCTTTTAGTAAATAATAAGATATATTTTATTAAAAAAATAATTACAAACGTAGTTGAATGAATTTTATTTATAAACGTTCTTTTCAATATCAATGGCTGCCGTGATGGTGAACTTGTGACGTCAATTTAATCAAGTGTTTATAGTTAGTCGTTTTAAGACGAATAAAAGCATCTGAATTTTCGGTAGTTAATCTGTTCCTGTTCTTGCTTAATATAAACTTCATTTGTGAAAATATTTGCTCATATTTATAAGTTGAACCGAATGTGAACAAAATTGCAAAGCCAATTTTTTTTCAAAGATGAAAACTTCATAGGAAGTGATACCCAACATGTTGATATGAGAAGATGATTATCTTCTGTTTGTTTTTTTCATACCTTTCCGTAATTTCTTAAATTTTTCGTCCATAATGTTGAACTTTTAAAATCAATCATTTCTAAACTAAAATTGTTAATTTTTAGATATTGAAAATACTGCAAATTTTCTTCTATTTACTCGGGCTTTATTATAAATGTAAACATTTCTTCATGCTTCTTAAAACTTTGAAACCGACTTTCATATTCACTTTTAATGACGAAAATCCAACTTCCAAACATATTTAGATTCTTTTCAGACATTTTTTTTTCGTGTTCCTTTTTTAACAGGGAAAGAGATGAAATTTTTTAGTTTTTATGTCAGTTTCAAATAACATCAATTTTGAAGTAAAACTCTTCCATTCTTCACACATTTTCAAAATTGTGTGGTTATTTCCTTGGAGTCGTACGTTGATATCACTATAATGGTTCTTTATGTCTGTTAAGAACAAAAGTATTGAAAATCATTTTTTATCACTGAGTGCAAGATCATTTTCACCGATTTCGTGAAGAAGTATTTGTATATCATCAAAACACTCTACAAATCAATTAAGAACATTGCCTCGATTTAACCATCGTATTTCAGAATGTAACAACAAATCTCCATATTTCGATTCAATTTCCTCCAAAAAAGCTTTAAAGCACCTGTGTATTAATGCTGATCACTCTATGATCATGTTAATCATCTTAACAACCTTTTCCATTACATCCTTAAGTTGTTGCGTAGACGCCTTTGCAAATAAATTTTCTTTATGTACAATAAAACGATGAAAGTGAGCGACCAAGTTCATTTTCCATTAGTTTTACAAATCCAACAGTTTTTCCTCTCATACTTGGAGCACCATCAGTTGTTATGGAAAACAATTTAATTTTTAAATCCAATACCAGCCCATTTTTGAAATTTGTAAACACTTGTACTTGACGAAACATTTCAGTGCCTTTGGTCGTGTCATTCATACGCATAGTTCTTCATTGACATTCGAGCTATTTATTGATGCAAATCTAATAATTATTGCAAGCCTACCAAAACTATTTATATCGGTACTTTCATCAATTGCAATGCTTATTATGTCACAAGATAACAAATCATTTTTGAACTGTTCATCAATATTTTTGGCCATATCTTCCAACGCGACGCTGGACTGTTCTAGCTGACAATGGCATTTCTTTCATTCTCTCAATTATTTGTTTTTTTTTATTTGCGAAGTCATTAAATAAGTGTTCGGAACAATTTATGAATGCGTTTTTCAAAAACTCGCCGTCTGTAAATGGTTTTCCGTTGGTACCAATGCTAAGAGCTGCAACAAAGCTGGCAGATGTAGTGTGATTGTTGCCGGTAACAAAACTCTTTAAGAATTTATTTTGTTTTCCAAAATTTAATACACGTTTAGCAATGTATTCAGATTTATCTTCATTTGCCATTTCACTCACATCTTTATGTTTTGAAGAAAAGTGTCGCTCAATATTGTAAGTCCTGGCGGTAATTATATCTG
>NNCF01126864.1:179516-208719 GCA_002313205.1 Laupala kohalensis | reverse complement strand
TATATATTATACTTTATTTTCGGAACTAAATTGGGTCACTTGAAATTATCAAATGGGTCACTCGGTGACCGTCGGGTCATACGTTGCCGACCCCTGCCTTAAAGGAATCTTGTTGAAACGCTCAGATGGAGATGCTTGGTCTTTCTTCGTTTATATTACTCATTGAAAAGAAATGCAGGTGCGAATATACAGAGTTATTCTAAATGTACTATATTTAAACTTACGTCATTTTAATTATATTAAGTCAGTGTATGCTAATGAGAATTGATTTAAAATAAAGAAAGCTCAAATATTTTCCATGCCTGATAGCGTACCAGAACTAGTGCTGAGGGTACTCCAGCTGTTAGTCAGAATAATCCGTAGTTCGATAATAATTTGTACATGTAAAATAAATTTTTTGTGTTAAATTACAAACATATTGACATTCTATTAGTATTATTACTCGTGGCTAACTTTTTATCTTATCTGGAAATTTTTTCTTAAATTTCTGAATCCGCCTCTGCCTCAGGGCCCTTGATCGGAATTGATGGGATGGTCCCTTGCTTGCTTCCGGAGAGTAAATTAGTTTATTGTCCTCCACGTTGTCAAACGCAGTTTGTACTGCTTTTTTGTCAATAATATTATTTATTTATATTTAGTAAAATGACACCTTAACAAGGGATAGCGTTTTGTGTTTTTGCATAGCATAACGGAATCTGTTATTTCAGTGTAACGTACCTTTCGACAGTCCCACTGACAAATAAATATTTAAAAATTCCTAAGTGGTATCACCAATTTGAAGAAGTAGGCATGGTTTGCACTGTGAGGTCACGTGTTAGAGAAGTTTCACCAGTTCCGAGCGGCGTTTGTACTCAACCAACAGTGCGAGTCTTGTACAGGGAATATCTCTCACAACAGTACGGCATGTGTAGAGAAAAAGTACCACTTACTTGATCATACGAGAGATTGTCGTATGTACTCGACTTTTCCATTTTTCTTTTTAACCAGCGCCAAGTCTTGGGAATATCTGTGGCGCTATTGTGAGAATTTGTAGATGTAGTACCTCAAAGTTAACGCAAGATCGCACTAGAGTCATCCCTATGCTTTGTATGGCGCTAGAATCAAACTCTTCAATGACGTGGTTCCATTTCCAGCCTCCACACGGAAGCGCCACAGACATCCCCAAAATTATGGGCGCGCTAGCCTTGTTATTTGATTGTGATATGGGGAGGTCTAATGTCCACGAAAATGCGTAGTATGATCAGTGACCGTATGATCAAGCTTGAGCATTAGATTGAAAATGAAATCTTACAGACTCTATGAGTGTTAAGCTTTACTTTGAAGGAATATATAAAGTCATTTGATTTTTTCCTAAATGTACGGGAAAAAAGTGAAACTGACAATGGTTTTTATCACGTTTTTGTTTCAGAGATGAAGCCATTGACAACTTTAAAACACTTCAGTTCATCCCATTTATATACTGTAGCAGAAAATGTTTATTTTTAATAAGAAGATAATTTGTAATGCAGTTAAACTTCAGTTATCTTCAATGGTCCAATTGAAATTAATAATATGGATTTTTATAGTGAATGTCTGAAATAGATTCCAATAAAAGATTGTATGCATATTCATGAATTTAAACTTCCTTAATACCTTTCGCTTTTCAAATGCGTGGGCATAACATTATTCACACAGGCTTAACTGGTTCAGCAAATTTTACTAAAATGTTCCCTAGAAAATCTCACTTATCAGCATATTTAAGTGAAGAAACACGAAAAAAATTACCTTAGAACTAAATTAAGGTTAAAAATAAAACGTGAATCGAAATATTCATTCAAGATCGTAATATTTTAAAAAATATCATTCTCTACGTAAAATACTGATGTGAATTAATGAACGAATTAAGAAACGCAGAAAATTTAGCCAAGAAACTATCTGGCATTGTAGTATCATCAGGAAGTGTAAGCATTATGAATATTATCGAAATCGCACGGGTACACCATTTCCAGTTGAAATTCGATAGTGTTGAAGAGGATCTCGCAGATAAAGCGTCGATATCGACGCCAACCTTCAAAAGGTTCCATTGTCAATGCATTTCCTCAAAAGGTCTTCAGATATCGACTTCCCTGCTCTGACTGTCGTTCGTCTCACTCGATTTCAAAGGAGAACGACACCTCTGGGATATGCTCGAGAGATGAAAGGAGGAATTCTTACTCCTTTTTTTTTAGAGAGAATTTCTCANTTCTCGGAAACATATCTAATTACAAGTTCCCATGTCAAGAACTCCTGACTGGCGTTATGTGTATGGCCTCTTTTTTTGTTTGTTTGTTTGTTTGTGAGGCATTACGGCTCGTCGACATCTAGGTCATTAGAGCCCTAAAATTCTGTACAGGTAGGGAAAATGCAGTTACGCACTAAGGAGAGCCAACATGACTCTCCCCGCGTGTGGGACTCGCCGAATGACTCAACCATACCCACTAAAACCCTCCTGAATTACAACTCAAAACTCAAATATCAACATACCTCAAAACTTTACACATATCATTATAAAAATAAAATTAAAAAAAGGAAAGGAAAATTAATGATACCCTAGCATCTATGATTGTTAACTAAAGATTGAAAGCTCAGATATTCCAAGTTTTGTCATTGTGTCCCATGTTCTATGGGTGTAAGTATCTGTGGGAGCGAGTTTTTCCTTCCATGTCTTTCAAGTAAAAAATTAATCCACACCAAACATTTTTATCTCATTCATATTTTACTTTGGGTTTCTAAAAATTCAAAATTTTGAAAAACTGAATATCAGATTGAATTTAGGCTTACATAAAAAATTTTGTATAGTTTGTCCATATACACATAAAATGTTTTCCAACATTTGTATCAATGCAACATGGTCTTCGAATATGAACAATACGCAATGTTGACGTCTTCACATAAATTTTTATCTATTTTCTCTCCAATAATTATAATCATTAAGTTGAGTGAGACGCAATGCAGATTTATTTTGATAGGTTTCATAGCTTTTTCTTCATTACTTGGAGGTTAGCTTTGTACCTTTTGAACAACGATGATTGGGTTAACACCGGTCGAGGTCAGCGGATTCTTCCAGTGTAAAATCACACGTACGCCATAGTGTGGGGTATACGGAATATGAACATTTCCACCTGCAACGGCACTCTGTGCTTTCAGCGAAATTAATCTAAGCAAAAAACGCTCTCAGAGTTCTGGTTTCTACTAAAACCTGGAAGCGGAAGACTGAACATTGAAATTCGCAGAGTGGTTCGATTGGAAGAGATTTCCACAATAAAAGTACATACATTATTTGCTATTATTATTATTACAATTTATCATTTTTTCTTCTGCATATATCAGCAATATCAAATAAAACGACATTTTGTTGAAAAAAGACATATTTACATTAAACACAAATATTATAGTATTGCATTTGGGATTAAAGTAAATAAATGTGTGTATTTACAAAAGGCCATTTTATTTTTTATTTGATAATATTACCATTATTATAACGTATCTGAATATTTTATTCAATAAGCCACAAATTCATCATTTCCAAACTATTCGTTCAACACTGTTTAAAACACAACGTTTCGGCTGTGAACTCAGTCCTCTTTATGTGAAAAAAAACTTATCCATTAAAACAATCACTTATCTCAAACATTCAAAACATCGCACCTCACATTAAGAAAATTTTCTTGCAACTGCCTACGTAATAGAAACAATCATTGACATTTAATTTACTTTTAATTTTTTTAATGTTATCACTGCACTGGCATCTGTTGAAATCTTCTTTTAAAAAAAATGAAATTACAGTTACAAGTCGTAAGTTCTCTCTTGAGGACGCATTTGTTGGTATTATAATGTCAATGATTGTTTTTATTGCGTTGACAGTTCAACCGCGTTGATCCAGTAGTCTGAAAATAATGAATTTCTGTTTTATTGGACCGTTGCTTCACTAATTATATTATATTACCATTACTAACATATGCGTGTCAAAAAATAATTTGCCTCTACTTTTTTCGTTCACAAACACGATTGGTTTAATAGCATATATTGGATTGAAAACTAATGTATTGTTTTTCATATGTCGTCTTAAACGGCGATGCCAAATTTTTGGACCTCTNAGAGATTCAAAACCTGAAGAATTTTTTTTTGTGGGACTTTACGGCTCGTCGACATCGAGGTCATTAGAGCCCTAAAATTCACTCGAAATAGTTTGTGTACGAACCACGCGTAATGTGTTAATGTTTATGAATGTTGTTCGATTTGTCATCACTCTCTTCTGATAACCAAATAATATATTCGAGTATACAATATTTCTTAAAGCAATGGCGAAGGACTGTAAAAATGGTCGAAACGTAAGGACTCTGGTCTTTGTTCAATTTCGAGCACATATTAAAGAAAAAAAAATCTAGAAATCGCATTGCCAAAATTCATCTTTTCTGGTGTACAGTTACGCCGTTTGGTTATTTAGGTATCATTTATAATTTATAACAAACAACAATGAAACGAAGATGTCGACAGCGTTAGATTGAATCTCATCCTTCAAATTTTCGTGAGACTTCTCATATTTGTTTACGTTTTGGCCATTCTGCGATTTGAATCCAGTCACATATATGTGACGTCCTTTTTCTTTTTTCTTTTTTTGTTGAGATTATATAATTCCTGAATCTTGCAGGATCCTTTCAGTATCTACGATCCTTCCCTTTTATCCTATCAAACTTTTTGAGAATATTGCCATAAAGAATTTCATCTTCACCAGTCCGTGTATCCCAGTTCAATGCCCTAACGTATCAGAACGGAAACGGAAGAAAGAAAAAAATTCCCGACGACTTTCTCAATATTACTACAAGTCCGCTGCATTTCATTCAAAAAGTAATTGGCCGGCTTAGGACATTACTTAACTTTCAATTGAAATAATTTAGAAGAAAATGGAAGGAGTAATTATTTTTTCTGTCTGACATAGTGAATACGCATCATGTTTTAGTGTACTAAACCTACAATTTAAATAAGTTTAGTTTATACTAAGAATATTCGCTTAAAGTTGTAACCTCCTTCAAGATGTTTACTCTATTTCTATTGGAAGTGGTGGAGACGAACCCTTTTCACAAATATGAAGTAAAGTTATGGTATGACCAATAAATTGTAAATTTACTGAACCATTTTCAATTTTTAGAGGAACAAAATTAATATGTAACTTGTTTTCATTGCACACAATTTAAATAGGTGTATTGCAGGGTTTTTTTCCCTTTGGAACTCACTACGCTTTTCTAAAATGTTAAAAATATTTAAGGATACTTCGGAAACTTCTAGTGTGATATGTCGGATGAGAAAATTAAAAATGTAAACTATTTAATGGTACATTTTTTTAATGAATAATTTCATTTGTTTCCTTAAAAAATGTCGACAAAGCAGCAAAATATGGAAAATCATTTTGTTCATTATTTAACACTGTTTTCCAGTAGGTCAAATGACAAGAACATCTTGTAAAGTGTGGTGATAATGTATCATTAGAAACAACCTTCAGATACTATTTTTTCTTACATTTGAACTCTGAACTTATATATTTTTATTTCTTAGATTCTCATACGTGTTTTAGAAATATATTTTTGAGAGTTCATTAACTATTACTTTAATAATCATGTGGACTAATTTTTTTCTACGTGAAATTTTCATCAAAATATTTTAATTGTTTCCATTGCAAGCAAAGGAATTTTAAAGTCCATGCGCGTGTCAACAATAGAATTATACTTTCGAAGAAACAACAACACAATATCAAAGTAAAGATTGCAAAGTAGGTAATAAAATATTTCATTACACGTAGTAAGTCTTCATTTGTCTGAGCTCATGAATAATGAGAACAGTGATCAAGAGTCTCGGATGCACGCTCGAACATAACACCTTCCATGCGTAACTCCATAAAACCACACCCTTCCTTTTTATTTGTTTGCTTACCTATTGATACATCCACGTCATGGAGAGAACTTGATTAAGTTGCAAGGTATCGATGACTTGCGTGGGCCTTGGCGTACACAAAGGCGTCGCCATTATGTGTCCGAGTGGAGGAAGTACTTCTCGCGAGTCGTAAAAGAAGGGAGCTCGTTACAATAACAGGATGAGTGAACGTGATGAGAATAAATGGGTTGAATCAACTAATTTTAAGTGTCCGCAGGCCCGAAGAGGGAGGGGCAACTGGTGCTGTAGCCTTGGGTTTCCAAAGGATGTCTGGCGCAGCAGGTTTCATTGTTTAATTGGTCTACTCAATTTTATTGCTCAAGTATAAAATTGATCTACTCCCGCATTAGCCCCTATGGTGGCTCAAGAGTTCTTTCTTATCATCCAGTCACCCCGGGTTCAATTCCCGGTGGGGCCAGAAAAAAATTGTGGCTTTCCACATTAATGTTCTAGTTCATATAGCTCTGACTACTGAAATGCGAACCCCCCTCCTTCTACCCACCTCCTACTGTTCCTAGTATCAGTTACTCTAACTATTACTAACCACTCCTAGTAACTACTCCACGTAGGCCAGCTAATCGGCCCACCTACTAACAATAGCCTACCTCCCAACTCCTACCTCCTATGGCTCCATGTAAATAAGCTTCAATAGCATGCTCCATTTCCCATTTACAAATACTACAATAAAAGAGTATAAAATTTACTTTGAACATTTTTTTTTCTCTCAAGAATGACTCCAATGATTTTTATTCAAGGATTAAGTGTGTTTTGGAATGTCGTATTTCCGAGTACTGTCTTTCTTTCAGAGAAAATCCTCCTTCGGTCGACAAGAGAATTCACTAAACTCATGAACATGGGTTTCCACTTCCGTCCTTTCTGTCTTCTCGTAACCGCCTGACTCGAGTTTCTATGTTCGTTCCGGTTTACATAGTTATCGCGTATTTCATTTCACGTAATATGTCACTAGGTNGTACAAGTTTTTTTTTTTTTTTTTTTTTTTTTTTTTTTTTTTTTGTGGTTCGAACCCCCTCCCTTCCCTCTGACACGAAAGCCAAGCTCCATCACAGTTTTCAATTAGTAGTACTACGAAAAACATTATCATTACGGTATATGCGTGTATTGGTACAAACGTCCAAATGTGTTGTTTAGTTGTGGTGGAGGCAGTGAGGTAGGAAAGCGTAACAATTTGTCCTGAGGCCCCTGATTCCTGCCCATGGCCCCCAGTGTCTGTCAATGTAAACTTGGCTGGATTCAATTTATAAAACTATGAACTTATATTACTTCGACTACATTTAGGTATAAGCACCCTGTCATCTTATTTCGAGAATTAAATTTGATGACACTGGTTCTAGTTTTGATTCGGAAGCAGATTAATAAACTTATTATAATTTATAAACTTGCTTGTCCGGGACACACCGCGTCTCGGTAGATTTATAAACCAACGTTTCGACCTACTTGCAATGGCCTTCGTCAGGACAATGTCAGTCGTATAGCACAGAACGACAGCGACTTGGATCTGTACGACTATGGCACAACCCTAAAGAAGACAAGATGGCCAAATCGTTGGTAGTTATGTCTACTGAGACGCGTTTGTCCCTGCCAAACAATTCCATATTGACTCTGACCGCGGAAGACTATTTTTACATTTAATATAATTTATTTTACGGTCGTTGATTTCGACAATTTACCATCTCTAATCTAAAGGAATACTTACATTTTGGTGTTTCAAACCTTAAGTTTTATTATTTTTTAGTTTTCGCTAATTAATTTTCATTTTTAGTTACGCTAATGTGTCTTTTGTGTACCTACACGTAGAGAAGTTAACACGTATCTTCCAGACGGAAGGAATATATGCATAACCGACCTTAACACGTAGGTACGTGAGAAACCGGAGCTTAAGAGAATAAGGAATGTGCCACCCGAGTTTACTTATCTCCTGTATTCCAGGGATGAGTCTCAGGTATTCCGGTGATAGACACGGGTGGAAATGGTGTACTGTTGTGGAAGGTGAACGAGTGATATATTGGTTAAGAACCCTATGATGAAAGCGGAAGTTGTTGTGGCTTGTCGTCAATTTCATCTTGCCGAAGGTTAATTCATTTTTCGTTGCTTGTACTAAGCATATTTTTTAGAGATACTATTGTCGACTCTATATGTCGTTCGCCAAGAAAAAAATTTAAAACGTTTCACATACAGTAATTACCATTCAAGTTTTCCATTTGTTAAAAACAGCACTGTATAATGCAGACATAAAACAACAATTTGTTGCTAAACGGCTCACTTATGTACAATACAAAACGAACGGTTTACATATCCGTGAATTATGATGTTACATAATTTTTTAACTCTACAAACTACCAATTCCTTAGTATTTGATGGATATGAACCCTCTTTCGTATTTCTAGTTTGTAACATAAGAAATTAATTTCTTAAAACGAAAAATCATCACCAAAATATAATTTTGAAATGTTTCAAATCAATCATTTTCAGGAAAGTGTGTTTTTCTTCGTGGATCAAACATCCCATTTAATAAAAATTAGTGCCTCCTGAATTTTTTTGTCATATGAAGTGTTGCTTAAAACTTGTGATCAATTATATTATTGTTTATAATTCCGTAAATTAACTTCATTTCTCATTTACGGCTTCATGTATGGAGAATCAAAACTAAAACTTAAAAAATGCATTTATTAACAGTTACTATTTTGGACATATTTAATGGCATTTTAACCTGTTAGAAAACATGAGTAAAATAATTTTGGATCGATACTGTTACCAGTCCTGCAGACGCCACCTCAACATTAAAATGGATGAAAAGTCTCAAGATTTCAGTTAGATGAGTAGAATCAATTTTAAGGTTTGGGTAACTACTTTACGAAAGTTTGTTACATTTTTAAAAATACTGAAGACTTTCCAACGTCTTGAGAGCTGAGCATGATATGTTGATCGCCACACGACACGTTTCCCTGCGACCTCCACGCACGTGTCCTGCGGCTGAATGCTGTTGCGGACATTGCTGAATGCTGTTCCCTTTAATTTAATTCATCCTTTTAATCGTTTTAACCATAGGTACATTTTTATATTTCCTTTTTTTATCTTAGAATGAGCGTCAAAAGAAAGAGAACGTGAAATAAAAGCAGAGTACAAATATTTCTGAAAAGGATAGAACTAAAATACAATTGGTAGTGTATTGATAGCGTGTGCTATCAATCTGTATTTATGAAATAATTATTACTGTCATATCATTTTAATTCAAACTTTTAGATTATGAACGTTTAATTACTTCTAGTATATCGCTATTTGTTGTACCCACTTTCTCTCCAGACTTCTAAACCCACCCCAAGCTCCCAAACACGCCCTACAACCCGCTCCATGTGTCGGAAAACTCAGAGTGACTACATGCTCCCTGCAGGGTTGCAGAGTATGCGTAGATCTTGGTGCGTAGTATGAGCGGTAACCCAGCGGGGAAAGGGTGTGGGTGCATTCCTTTGCGAAGCTGTTATTGCTCCCGCGTCCACTCCGCAGCGTGGGGAATGTTCGGCGCGCGGAAAGCGACATGCGCGCGCTCTGCATTCACACACCCGAACCTCAGTTTGGTGGAGAGAACGGGAGACCGCGCCACCGCAGAGCGCTGCGGGGAAGTACATGGAATGGAGAAGAGCTCTCTCTGAATACGAAGCAATCACCTCGTGAACAGAATTTCATCTCATAAATCTTTCAAATCGGTGTATTAATGATCGAGAAGTATTTTAATTACTGTAAAACCTCTGAAGTCTGGTATTACATAATCAGGAATCATGTAATACGGTATCTTCGGCAATAATCGTTAATTTGAAAAATTGTTTTCTAATAATTTTCATGCCACGTTCTCAACATTTGTTGTGATACCTACATTTGCTGTCTAAAAATTCGTCTCTATCATTAATTTACTTTGTTTTTTATGCAAATGATAAATATATGTAATATAATGGTAAATATGTATATTTATATGTTCATTGGAAGTGAATTTACAGAAGAAAATAGAGGTAAGGAAATAGTTCGGAAAAATATTTTAACTACAAGTCCCGAGGGTGTCGGATCCAAGAGATTCTACTCTATTTAGAAAGAACGCTGCTACAATGTGTTTTGCTATCGTACATGATATCATAATAGTCAAATTTCTAAAATTCTTTATAATTGTTGAAACAGAACCTACATTCTTCTGCCACGCAAGATGCGGTACAAACTGCATATGACCACGTGGAGGACAATGAACTAATTTACTCTCCGGAAGCAAGCAAGGGACCATCCTATCAAATCTGATCAAGGAAAACTACGTTAGGATCATACTATATTAGGAAATCAGAAGGAAAAAAGGATATGTTTATAAGAAACATTTTAATAAATATAACAAATTTCGAAGGACTCTTCTTCAGGGTCATTGCAAGTAAAATACGAATAATGATGAATTAAAAGATCAGAAAAATAATAAAAATTGACTACTAATTAGTAGATATGAATCTTCACTCGTATAATTGTTGAATGGGAAGCTTACTAATGTGTCTGCCAAAGCTCAATTGAGTTTCACGAGGTGGATAATACTCTGAACGTAATATCTACGTGACCGAATCCTAGAAGCAAAATAATATAAAGGCTGCGAAGAACATTATTTTCAAGTACATAACCGAAAAGTGAAAAGAAAACCAAAGAATTCAGAGATCTTTACTATGAGTTTTATTTCTATGTAATGTATATGTTCTTTCTGCCTGAATTATGAAATAATTGATAATTACATACATATCAACATACAACACTAAAAACTATGTGTAAATTTGTAGGTTTTATTGGTGGTATTTAATTTTTGAAAATAACAAAAATGAAAATTTATATCATGAAAGTAGAAAAATATGGAAACTAACATATGAATTTAGAATATACTCTAACATAGAATAACATATGAGTTTATAACCCTGGGTAACGTAGGGCAAAATGTGCAAAAAGCTCCAGGCCTGTTGACAGGTGTTTCAAGGGTAAAATATATCAATTCACAGAACCAATTTTTTAAATGTTTTTTTATCTTTTTTAAATTTTGAATGTTCAATGAAGATTGTTTTAAGTTGTTGTTGTTTTTTCAAATCCAGGACTACACCGGGAAGTTCTGCTAGTTCTCTATATAGGAGTAAACGCCATCGACCTTAGAGTGACCGAGCAGTGGCTAAACTCAGCCACCGTCTGTCACTAGCTGCCTTGACCCACTAGCAACCACAAGTTTCCGGTCACTGGAGTCTGACAGTTACTGAGCTCCTTCCTTGCTCATTCACTGCATTCTTGACATAGGAAACTATATAGATCATATTATTTGACGCCCTCAGCTACTCAGTCACAATTGATCGGCCACAAATGACTTGGCGTCAGTGACATAGTGCAATAGTCGCGTAGGAAGACTGAGGATATATAGGTTTAGATAATCCAAAATTAATTTTACTATCAGGGGGAATTGTCTGGACTGTGGGAATGGTTTAAATCGCATGACGTCATCTGCCGCGTTTGAAAATTGACCACTCACGATTTTAACACTAAACTACTCACGCTCCATTTCGTACGTTCTAGTGTTTCTCGAAAGAAAGAAAAAACAAGAAAATTACTTCCATAAAGAGAAAATGCTGTTGTTCTACAATAAACTTGTCTCCTCATTCCGTAAACTTGTCTCCTCATTCCTAGATTGAGATTTAATGTATCTCTATTGAATGTATCTCGACCATTCAGATGTCATGCCACGATTAAATAGGTGTTAACGTTCATGGAAAATAGAAAATTGTATTCCACATCAGGAAAAAATTACTTCACATATTTCTACATATTCGTAAACCGATAGAACATAAAATTATCGCGAGAAACACTGGTAAGTCCTCAATTCGTCTTTCTCGAATCATTTCCCTTTATAACTCTTGTGATTTTTTCTACTGTTTCAATCATTGTCAACATCACTTTTTTAGGCTTCACAACAAAGTCATTTCACCAACCATTCGAAGAAGGCTTTTGAAACTTTGCAGGTATTCGTATTGAGACAAATGAATTCTTCTTATTCACGAATGAAACAAAATAACGACACAATGTAACGGCGAAACGATCTTCGAACAAAAGTAAACTTGACAGAATTCTCACGAGCAAATGAAGCCTTTGAAAGCTGTCACTGTGAAAAATTCCAAACCGTTCGAGAAGACAAGTTGCGCAGAGAACTCGTCGGGTGGAAACTACACAGTTGTTGGCGTTTGCTTCCAACTGAGAGATGAAAAGAAAGGCGATAAAGTTTCAGAAATTCTTGAAGTTTTATTCGAGGTCCTTACTCCAGAAGTAAGAATGAGCGTTTCCGGAGAACAAGTATTTTTAAGATATGTACTTATTTCATCGGAGATCTAGATATTCGCAGGAACTGGGAGGACGAACAAAGCACAGGTTTTTGATAAATTGAGGAACGAAAGAAAAAATAAATCAAACGTCACAATGCATAATTACGAAGAATAATAATGTTTCCAAACGTTTTACGAGGAGAAATTAAACATCTTCAGGTGAATGCATATCAACAGAAAAAGTTATCACGACTTATGACACTGAGGCCCCAATACTCCAGTGTCTTCTCTACCTCGAGATGAAACTTTCTGGAATAATTAGTCCACCGTCCTACACTCCCTGAGATTTAAATTGACAGATCGATCATATTCTCCAAACAACCAACGAAATGCGTTTGAGATTATCTCTATTACAAATTAAAATTATGTGTTCAAGTTCAAATTCTTTGAAGTATGAGTTGTTTGTGTTCCACCGTAAAAAAAGCAACGGAAATATATGAAATGCTGGAAAATGTTTCGTAAAGGAAGGCGCTTAAGCCGGAAAAATGACACTTCCCCGTGAAAGAGTTTGGGAAGCTGGTTGGGAGGATCTTCTCTTTTCTTTTCCTCCGTCCTTCGTTGATACATCACGGAGCATTCGCAAAATAGCAATCGCCATTAACAAATTAACAAAACACTGTCTTATTAATTGAAAATAAATTCACCAATAAAAATCTGGGTAACGTTCTTACAAAAATTAAATTACATTTTGTGATATCTTTCGGCCAGGTGAAACTGACTACGATCACAGGGGTGTTGACCCCTGCACCACCCGTTTGCCCTCTGCCCAACTGTACACAATTTCCACCCAAACCGTGTAGCTACAAGGAATAAATTTATGCAAATTAATTTTTGTTTTACAACTGTATCTTTCAAAAATGTTAATTAGTAAAAATGTATTGAAATATATGCTGGGATCGATTCTAGCTTTTAAACCAAACGATCATTAATAAATACATAGATTTTTAATATGTGTACGAAATACTTTGTGAAAAGAATAAAGTCATTTTCGAAAGTACTTTCCGAATCTTTTAAATCGATGATTTTTTTAAAAACACAGTAGTCTCTTCAAAATCGGCGCTATTAATCAGGGTTCAGTTAAAGCAGCTCTTACAACATGTAATAACAACAACATTTTCATAGAAGTCGCCCAATATTATGAAATGATATTTTAATTCTTGCTCATCGTTCTCACTCTTTCACCATTGTACGTCATGGGCCTATATGCTTAAAGAAGGCCTTGCTGTTATGAGCGAAACCAAGCGAGTTCACAGTTCAAATTACTTGCTTTATAAACAGTTTTCTTGTTCAAAATTTGGTAGTAAAAACTAGTTACCATTATTTATATAAAATGGAAGAAAGTAATTTAAATCAAATAGAAAATAATTACCTTCTTTATTTACATTACCCGGCAGAGGCATCTTAATTAGGCATAAATTTACCTTTAGCTTTAACTTTTACCTATTGATATTTCTTCGTAAGAATTAATTAAATACTGTGTGTCTCGCTCATTAGATTACATTAAAGAATTTCGTGGTTTAGAGCAACGAAGGTTCAAGGTTTCTCTGCCTGTGTTGCATCTGGTTTCTGGATCGAAAGGTGCTACTTTTCACGTCAAATTGCTCTCATTTCTTGTCACGTAGCAGCGTGATTTCCATAATTCTGTTTTTTCAAAGGAAAACTGCTCAAGTTAACTCTCTAACGAGGTGTCAGAATTCACCAGTTCGATAAAAACTACTCTCTTCTCCGATATGGTTTTAGATACAAAAGAATTTTTCTTTAAAATGGGTATTTTTTTTTTAGTCACGTAGTACTCAAAAGCACAGAAAAAAACACATTATAACAGAAGTACGACGTAAAAATATTAAAAATTTACTCTTACTTAAAAAGTTACACATTAGGAAAGGATAAATTCTAAATAAGTTTTATTTCATAATGCAGTTATTTGTCAAATTAAATATGAATGGGTAAAAATAATTATTAAATCAAACTGTAGAGATAATGGTACATGTTTTCAACATTACTTTATCTTTCATATTGTTAATTGTAATATCAACACAATATCAAAAATGTTAAAAATATTCTAAACTAAATTAGTGTAGTAAAAAAAATTATATCAATGCTACAAAGTTAGCTTTTATATTATATTATGCAGGCTTTAACGGCTATCATCGTTAATACTTAAAACTTCGGGGTAGTCCGCTGTGTCGTCAAATTATTAAAACTCAACATTTCGTTGGCATTTGCAAGATGCCTACAGGAACTACTAATCATAGAAGAAAATTTGAATGGTTTTCTGAAAATTTAATTTAGTAATTGAGATATTGGTTTTTATTTTTCAGTTTGGAAATTTCCAACAAAATGAAGTGTTGACGCAATCGCAACAATTACGAAAATGACAAAAAAATCGTATTCGCGAAGGAAACTACAATTATTGAAAAGCAGATCGAGCTGTACCCAGTCTCACCAGCACATCAGTTAGATTGCTAGGAGTGTGTGGGGTGTTGTAGTTAATGCATGAGTTTCACCCATGAATATTAAAGAACGGCACTCGAAAGGGAGAAAGCCTTAAGGGAGCTGGAGCAGAAAACGAGGACGTTGTCAACGCGATGTCCTAGAACGTAATAGCGACTCTTTCCAGATGTAAGATCACACCAGAAACGTAGTTGTATTAGATAGGAAAATTATACATTAATATAGTGTTTTAATAAAGAAATTTTAATACGCTGCAAATAGTCGAAAAAATATGTCGAGGAGGACATTAGAACCAGTAACCACGAAGACAAAAGACCTCGCAGATACACCTCTCGTCTCTGTTTCGGGATGATAATATGGGCGTAATGGATACTTGGTTCAATTAATATTCACATGTTCACAGTGGCATACATACGAGGAGCGAGCGGGCGAGAACTCCCCTCAAGAGGTTATTCTCTACAATGGTGTTGAAAAAAATACCAATATAAAAAAAAGTAGCTCAAATGGTCTTCCATCTTTCAACATTTATATTTATTTAGAGATTGATCTAAATAATTGATTCTCTATCAAGAAAAGGGAGAATATTACGTTTTGCGTTATAACCTTATAGGTATGCACAGTAAACAGTATTATATAAAATGTTTGAACATTTAAAGCAGAACGCACATAATATTAACTTTTCATTTATTTTTGCATACATTCGTCAAAACACATCACTCTGGAAACTGGAGAAGGAGAATAAGAAGAAGTTTTTTAATTTTTAATTGAAAATGTAATGTAAATATTAAATCACATGTTCAAAATTATTTTAATGAAGACAATAATTATTGTAATATAAATAATAAGTATAAACAAATATGCATTAATTTTTCATAAATAAGACAAGTGTTAATTTAATAATTAGGAAATTGTTGGTTTAGTTATTAGTCAGCATTTATTATTTTTAGGGTACATAGCTACCTCCTCCCCCTCCCATTAGTAAATTCTGAGTGCGCCACTGCACACTGATATGAACGGAACTAATAATTGACTTTTCTTGAGGTTGACAAAGAAATTAGCAACCGATAAGTTTGTCTCCAGCACGTCCAGTTTTGCTTCTCTATCACAAACCATCCGCTTATCCTCGCAGACTGTCTGCTCGTCAACCAAACACTGAAACACTGCCGTGCTAGCATCAAAACCCACGATACTTAGCCGAGTCACCGTCCTTCTTCTCTACCCCCAGTCACCCCCGTTGGGTATCCTACTTCGACCTCCAACGTCATCGTCGCTAATATTTTGACATGACATAATATTAATCTATATGTTTCAGTGTAAAACATATGGGGACTACTTTCGAACTGCGCTTGTTGAAAGTTCCTTGTTAGCCATATACAAGACAGTACAGTTTCTGTCTCATGCGGTAAATATAAGTAGGTTAAAATAGAATCACTAAATTTAATTATAAATGTTATCACTTTGATGAAAGTACCTACTTAAGTAAAGAAGGTTCTTACATCAGTCAATCTGATATAAAGCATTATGAAAATTCAAAAACCACGCAACGAAGTCGCGGGTAACAACTAAGTAAAAATATATTAACTCCAAAAGTGTAAAAAACTGATTTTTTTCCAAATGTGCTGTATAGGCAAAACGTATGTATCTGCTATATACACTGATTCATGAATAATCATCATCTGTATGTTTTATTTTAGTCCACATACGATTTTTAATTCAATTAATTTAGAAAAAACACGTAATTTTATCTTTCTGCATTTTCTTCATACACCCATTAATAGTGGAAAAATCATTGTGAATTATTAATAGTGGGAAACAACTGATAGTACTTACAATTAAATTCGTAAAAAAGTTATAATGTTACTCAAAATTTTTCAGAAATTTGGAGTTATTTTATTCTTCCATTTTTTCTCTGATATTTTGTCGGCAGTGTTTGGTGTTTCTGAAATTTCTTTTGTCCTTTTTTTCTTTTATTCTTTGAAAACAAGTCACAATGCGCTATGGAAAAGTACTTATCTCAGATATGAGTGTAAATTTATTCTCCGATGGAGTGTTTTCGCGAACTCATTTATACGGATTAGAGTCATTGCCGAGTCCTTCATCTAAACTGCGGATGGATGATGGAAACATTAAGTTAACACGGAGATACAAAGCCTCGCGTGATAGTCCATAGAGCAACGTACTAATACGGACAACTGCTTATTCTCCTCCCATGTGCCTGGATCACGCCATGGCCAACACGTTTCTTGTCCATTTCAAATAATCGATTCATGTAAATGCAATAAAAGCTTTAATAACGCAACACATTTCCCTGTAGAGTTTCCAAGATTGTATCAAAAATTTGTATCGTAGTCGAAAACTTATTTTTTAACCATATTACTAGATAAGTTCGACCACGCTAAATTTATTAAAAAAAGGAGTCTTCTCACATTTTTCCTCGAATATATAATATGACAGTTATTTGGTAAACACATCTAAGTTAGGTAATCGATTGTGTTCACTATAGACCCACGGTCATCTAGATTTCGCTTGACGAGAAAAGATTTGTTCGTCTTTTATGGTAAAAATATATGTTTTAAAGGGTCAAAGCAGAAGATTATGTAAAATAATACGTATTAGAACAAAGCTTGTTCTTCAATTATTTCAAGTAAGACGTACGTTTTATGAAATTCTAAGTGGTTCGAGACAAGTATTGTTATATTTGTGAGGGTGTCATTGTAAAAGCATAATCAAAAGAATGAGTAAAATACATATAATAACGTTAACCATATGCTTCTCGCGTTAGGAAGATTTAGATCCTTTAAGTCAGCAGAAACTTCTCATCATGCAAGAGAAAAAAGAACAGAAAATGGACGTACCCCTTCAGAAAGAATATGAAATACTGCATTATTATTCTCTAGAAAAAAAGTGTACTGAAAACCTGACCATTTTGATATTAGACGAATAATGTGATGGCACAACCAATTATACATGTAGTGTCCTTACGGGACGGAAGGTATCGACCCCCCAGGGAACTTACATCTAGTAAGTACGTGTTTGGCAAACACTGGGCCCCGAGCTGAGTGTGGCATTACTTCCACTTACTTGTGCGAGGCTCCTTCCTTTCTCTTTTCTGACCTCCCTTGGTCACCTCTTGTTCTTTTCGATCCCGATCTTTCATTTTCCTCATTTTTGTCCCCACCCTCATTTTTTGTCCTCAATGTTTTGATTTTTGGTTTTGAGATATGTTTTGGTATATTGTAATTCAGGAGGGTTTTTAGTGGGTATGGTTGAGTTGTTCGAAAAGTCCCACACGCGGGGAGAGTCATGTTGGCTCTCCCTAGTGCGTAACTGCATTGTCCCTACCTGTACAAGATTTTAGGGCTCCAATGACCTTTGATGTCGACGAGCCGTAAAGCCCCACAAAAAAGGGGAGGTATGGAATTCAGTACAATGCAATTTTTGTCGTATAATTATATACAACACAAACATATACAATTGTCCCCAGTATTACTACAAGTTATTTAAAATCATCTAGTTCGTTTGCGTTTCAGTTCAGCTATATTAAGAGAGAAATCAGAAATAAACCATTTGGATTACACAAAATATAGTATGTGAAAAATAATTTTGGAATAGCAGCATTAAATAATTGAATATTTATACATTGAATTTGTTACTGAAAATGTAAAATTATTTAAAATTAAAAAACTTTATATTTGAAATCAGAGAGGTTCAGGGAGATAGCTACATCAAAGGTTAAAGTGTATGATGTACTCATATGAATATTCATCACTCTGCGAGATCCACTGCACTGACATGTTTGATATTCTGAAAACGTGAAAAACAGAAGCATGACAGGCATCAAATGGAAAGATTGGCTTCAAAAATTGCCAGCTGCAGTCTCCAAATAAATGCATTTAATTTCCTCTAAATTAGCTGTTTATCAGGGACATCGGTCGTTTCATGAGAAAACTCGAATGGCATAGCCAATGAAAATCATCTTATCAACTTGTAGTTCAATGTGAATATGACAAGTAAGTAAATGGTTTTAAAAACCTATTAATTATATAATTAATAAACGAGCTAATTATATGGTTAAAGTTTTCGTGTAATTTTCCTGGAACCAGATATTGAAAATGCATTTGTGAACATTATGTAACACTAATTTTATATTTGATCTTATGAAAAATTAGTGATCACATGTAAAAAAAGTGTTTGCTCTCAAAAATATATCTTCGTATGTATAGAAGAAAATATGAATTCGCAAAACTTTTCTGTTCTACTGTTTTCAAAATATTAAATAATTATATTTTTCCCTGTTAACATAATTTGAAATAACCTAACGGGATATTGATATATTGGGTTTATTTTTCCTATGCATCACAGAAATACAAATATTAAATATAACTAATCCCATTTCTTCATTTCAATATTTACAATTTATTTAAATACTTTAAGAATAGCATTCCAATATTCAACCAGATAATTTCCTAAAAATCATATTGTGATGTACCAATTTCTTTTGCCAACTTAATAGCTATTCCTGTACCTCATGGAATCGCCAAATAATGGAAGTGTCTTCATTATTGCACCCCTTTGTTTTTCTAGTACCTCTACAACGATCGTCAGATTTGCCGTCGTTCCCTTTTTATAACATGAACATCAACTTTCAATAACGTCATCGTCCGCCATGTACCATTCATGAGGTAAGTTGAAAAAGATATTTTAAAAAACTTTTAAGCTTTTTAGAATAAGTAAGTCATTCACCTTTATCAAATACTTTTGTCATCATATCTGCTGACTTACGGTTTCAGGCATACATGATGGAGTGAGGACACATGCAAAATATTGTAGGTATGATACTTCTTACATTCTGTGACTTTCATAATTTGTATTGGTATAAATTTCTTTTTCGTCAGTGTAATTTCATCTCGCTTTATTCATTCAATTATCTTCCCATATCTCAAAATGTTTACCTCGTTCATTCAAGTTGCCCTCATAAAGAAAATGAAACTGTAACAGCTCACAAATTTCAACTCTTCCCAACTCGTTATTTTTTCATGTCTTCTTGTTTTGTAATACATGCACTTTATTGCTATTATTAGAGTTACAGAGCGTTTACAGGAGACGTAAAGGATGCGTATCCCCAGACGCATCTAACTAAAATGATTACCCTTCAGAATAATTAAAATGGGGGGGGGGGTAGTTATGGTGAAAACCTCTAGCCACCCACAGGCACTACACATGATTAAAGTACTCGAGCATTAACCGCGGTTCGATCCCGGAACCTTAGCAGTTTTACTTGCCTTTGTGACCAGGATTTGTATGTTATTGGTGACATTTTAAAAGTGATTATGTTTGAAAAAGAATTTTTCTCTTAAAAAATTATCATTTTCTTTGGAATATGGTCAAAAGTTAGCCTAGTCTTAAAATTAATTTTTACTTTCATTGTTAGATAATTTACAGTGTTGTATTATTATATTGATTTTTTATGTATTGGAAACATTTAAGACTGGGCCAAAGTCTTTGGATAGCATTAAGGACACGTCTCGACCTTAAAAACCGACTAATCTACCAAATCAACAGGAATTACTATCGACGCTAGTTTCCCCTACACTCAGACAAAAAATTGGATTCCACACATCGGCAAGTAAAAAGCATCAATTTGCGTTGCTTACCATATTTATAGACATTTACTCCAAATACTTCAATTTATTAAATAGTGTCTGCTTTTACTGTAGTTCTCTAGTATTTTGACAGTTTCGTTGAATAGTTTTCTTGAGTTTCTTAAATCACCTTCATTAGCATTTTCCTGAGACTTTATTAAAAAACTGTCCATAAAGGGGCTTTTTCCATAAGAGCCAGAACAACTTCAAGATTTTATTATACAAGTGATATAGATAATAGTTTTTTTATTTTAAAAATTCAGGAGACTCGTAAACAGCTGCTACATCGTTCATGCTACCTCAGAAAGCTTATTTATTTCGAAATAATATTTTCATGATTTACGTATTTATATTATTAAATATTTCTTATAATGATTAAATAACGAAAGAAAAGCAATGTCTGCAGTGGTATCTGCAACGACTCCGCGGAAAATTTGAGTGCGCCACTGCTACCGTGACATAGCTTAATGACACGTACACAGTGGGCAATTTCGCAGAAGAGGCGGTCACGAGGCGTCGACTGCATTCTTCAGTATTTACTGAAATAATGAACAAACTCATACATTTAGTCATTTGGAACTGATATTGAGGCAAACGTATTTGGTTTTAATTTACAATTACACAAGACCAACTTAACTGTCCCGGTTCTATAGCATGGGCTTCGTGGCAAACTGAGCACCGCGAGCTGTGATATTAACACTGACGTTAGAAACGTAGTGTCACCTCGTAGTAAGATATATACTAAAAAATCAAAAGATTGTATCCTATACTTCATGATAAAATAAAATAGACCATGAAACTCGATTGAACACATTTTGGTCCGCCTTTTTAGGAAATCGGACCACTGTGCGTCGCGGCTTACAGCGGTAGGAACTCGATGCGACGGAGCGCGCGAACACGTGCGTGCCACGCCCTAAGCCTCCTCGCTTTCCGTCATTTCGTGCGAAGTGAACATAAACAAGACGTTTCATGGGGCAAGGGATAACGACAAGGTCCTACGGGTAGTTCAAGAGCGAACCGACTCTTGCATTGTGGTCGGAGAGGCTTATCTCCATGAAGTATATTTTCAATTTCAGAAAAGGAAAGTACTGTTGTGTCATAATGGACGAGACATTTTGCCACAGTTTCATGAAAGGGTCGGAAATACACGATCAAACTTGCACGATAACAACGCTGGAGTACGAGCATGTGTGTGAGATTTAGCTCATTTGATATAACATTAACGAGTGATGGACTAGTCCAAAATTGAGAAAACTCATCATGAGTAATCTTTTAAAATTTTGCAAGTATGTGTTTCGTAAGTAAAGGGGAGGTGAAAATCTTATCGTTGAAGTAATTAGTAATATAAATTTTACACACACACATTATATATATATATATATATATATATANTATATATATATATATATATATATATATATATATATATATATATATATATATATATATATATGTGCAATGTATGTATTGCCAACGAATCCAACTAGATTAGTTCATCAGGGCTTATACAATTCGAAATACAAGTCTATATATTCAGCTATTCTAATATTATAAGAATTCCAACAGTATTCTAATTCCATCAAATCAGCTGAATACATGGACTTGTATTTCGAATATCCTCAAATAAATTGCTTAATCCATGATGAACTAATATAGATCGAAACGTTGGCATATACGTAAATTGCATTATTTGAACACACCTCAGATCAAGAACGTTTACCTGATATAACTAGATATATTTGGTCACTCAGTGAACACACACAGAAATTTCAAAAATGCTAGTTTAGGATTCACTGAATGCAAAAGCGGTAGTCTGGACCCTCCACTATTCAAAGAATGATTAAATTAGTATTTTGCACTTGTATTATTAGTATCTTGTGCTACTCATGATTTTCTCCTATTACATGCGCATGTGAAGGGAGAATGGTTCGTGGATTTGGGTGAATCCGTAAGCAATCTTTAATTTCATCTTCATTTAGGAAAAGTGTCCTTTCGATGAAAGTTTGACGTAGAAATAAGTGCTTAGAAACGTACACAACCATTCAACAGACAAAGTTATTCCCTTGCAGAGCACAAAACAACCGAAATGCTTAACAAAACGTTGAAATGTATAGAGTATTAGGAGTTCCATTCTCCCATGACGTCGGGTTTAGGAGAAGAATCTACGGCCATAATCACACGCTGGCGAATTTCATTCCCAGGGAATGCCCGCTCCTCATTATACTGCAGTCTCAGAAGGTCAGGGAGTAAGTCTCGACGTTGAAGATGAGTAAATATCCCACGCCCCAATCGGACTTTGTACTCAAGTCATCAACAGCCATATATAATTCGAGACGTCACATAAAACTCAGGCTATCTACTTGAGTCAGCTGAAAAGCACTCCAGTGTTTCGAAGTTTTGGATAATGAGCAATATCAGATGAGTACACTGATAGAACAGGTTTGGATATGAGATCCAAATTCAAAGGAAGAAAAGAATTTTCCTAAACCTTTGGTGGAAACATCTCAGCCTTTGGATGTACCACACCAAGCTTATAATATGCCGTACCAACCATATAACATGCGAACTAAAAGGTGGGGATATAATATCCTAAGTTTTGGAGAAATCTCTTCTCCTGAATTTGGATGTCACATTCAATTGTACGGAACTCACGCCCATAGAATTTCTCTAGAGTGGTTAGGACTATAAAGAATTTCTGAAAATTCCCGGGACTTCATTTCCCAAAAACACAACCGATCGAGAAATGAAAAGTCTCTGAATAGAAAAAAATGAGAAAAATGTATCCTTGTAACGAAATTATGTTCCAACATAGAGAAATTTAGATTATACTATAATGAGTTGCGCGCTCAGAAGATTATAGTAAGATGGATTGTGCCAGAGGCATGAGAATTCACAAGAAATTTTGTTTGAGTCTTCAATTCTGTCTTTATTATAGCTCTAAACTGCCAACCAACCAGCAAATCAGCACTAGACCAACTAATTCACGCTAACTCACAGTAAGTCAAGATATATAGCTAGTTGGAAATGCTCCGCATACACTTTACTTCATTACCTACTAAAATACTCAATCTAGACTTTAAAGAACTGCACGACTTATTTTTCCCCTAATTCTTAAAAATATGAAACCTATCTCTGACCTAAATCTGATCCTCAGGACTAACCTAGATAGAACTATTAGTATTTTTAACTATCACTTTATTTTTTACATGAAGTGCAGTATGAGTGATTTACATGAGAATGTCTACGTCATAAACCACTGACGGATTTACTTAGAGATACTACATGAGTAAGGAGTCCTTTGTTATTCTCTGTTGCTCATGACTGGAGATGTACAGCAAGTACGTCATTCACACAGTGACAGCTAAAAAGCCGTGAGTCGGTCTCATATGTTTTTTGCGTATTAGAGGACAGACCCGCCCATGTTCCAAGACGGAATATAAATCACAAAGTCAATGTAATTATAAAGGATTGTTTACTAAAAGAGATAGAATATGAAGGAAAATGAAATGTAAGGTACAAAAGAGGAAGGTGAGAAATAAAAGCGGGAAAAATATTTCTGGAGCAGACTACACAAAAATTCATTACTTTAGTCATTAAGAAGAATATTAATAAGTGCATTTTTATCCATGGTTAAAAAATGGGTAATAAAATGATATTTCATTTTCATCACAAGAAGTATAAGTAACTTTTTATGAAAGCTAGTGAGAAACAAAATTACCCTTCAAAGAAGAGAAATTGAGAGTATACTACCTTGAAGAGATACCATTTGGCCTAAAATCATGTTCCATAAATTGAAACAATTGACCTTCTTCAATTAACACTTTTCTTGATAATATCAATTGTGAAAGATGTAAGTTCTAGAAAATTTAATACTTAATAATTTTTTTATATTTTTCTAACATTCTGAATTAAGATTTGCGTGTAAAATTTGCTGTCTTAGTAGTCAACGTCATCTATAGTTTTATTTTTCGCTTTGCATTTACCGCTCTGTGTAAGGTTGGTATCAGCATGGTTCTCTGAGTAGAGCGATTAAGTTATGACTATATGAACTTGGAAAGCTACATCCAAACCGATTCCCAGGTCAACTCAGACTTCTAGTAAAATGAGTAGTATCCTGGGTGTCTATCTCGCATGTATGCTGGCCACATCGCTTTCTCTCACTGAGGTCAAGAAACTGCAGAGATATACACCCTGCGATCACTAAGAGTCTGATTAGACATATTAATGGGATAGTTTCAGTTTTCATTGACACTACTGGTACGATAGACACAATCCCTTTTTCTTATCTCGCTTTTATCAAGGAATTATATCCGACTAGAATGAAGTTAAGTTGTCAACTAATCACGAAATTTGGAAGTATTCACCGAAAAAGTTCTAATTAATCAATAATTGATTGATATGAAATTTAGATTTTCATTTAACTGTCTTTGCCTATAACCGCATTATCTTCAATCACGTGATGTGGCCGCGGTTTCCGGTAGTACAGCGTTTTCCGCAGTTTTTGTTGAATTATTCTATTAAATAACGGTAAAGTAATCCTAACGTCATTGCGTTTTTTTTGCTATGTTTTAGTAGGGATTTTTCACTATCTTAAACCAATACTAGTGTCGGGACAATAGTGTCCGGAAATCCGCAAAAGTTTCTCCATATAACCTGACTAATATAAAGGAATTACGAAATCTACAATTAAAGTACCCGAAATATCACCTAGACTCACAGATATTATGTTCAGTTCATTAGCTCTACCGGTAATTGCATATGGGACCGAAATTTGGCGAAGATCTAACAAGTTCATTTTTTATCCACTACATAATGGATATTTAAAAGAGGTTCTCGGCCTTCCGAGAAGCACTGCAAACTGCGGAGTAAGATGGGAGATTGGAGAATATTCACTNTAGAGGAAAGAGAGATAAAAGAATTACTGAGATAGAAGTAGTAGAAGAGAATGATTCTTCCGATCTTCCTTAATTCTGTTACAGGTCCCTTAATTCTGGTGAATGAAGAAATGAAAAAGATGAAAACGATTTACATATAGTTTGTTTTGTACTTATTAAAAAAGCAAGTAGAATATTTAGTGATTTGTAAATATGTAATGATGTGTAATATGTGAATATGTATAGTACTTAGAGAGTATTGTGTAAATCTGTATATATGTGTAATTATGTAAGAATATGTAAATATGTATGTACATACATTTTCCTTGTCCTTACGGTTGGTTATCCGTATATTTNTTTTCTCAAGTGCCTGTGCATGAATTTTGGATAGAAATCAAATCAGAATATCCCCTACTATCGGAAATGGCAATGAACAAATTACTGCCATTTTGTACAACATATTTATGTGAATCAGCCTTTTCCACATTAACTTACATAAAATCAAAATACCGTTCAACTTTAATAAACGTTGAAAATTTATTACGATCTGCACTAACTCAAATTGAGCCTAGATTTAATTATTTGTGTAAAAATAAACAATCACATCCGTCACATTAATATTGTTTGATGTTAATAATATGTTTTTATTAAAAAAATTGTTACAAAAGTTTATTTTTTCTATTGAAAAAATATATATATAGTTTTATGTCATTCTATTTATTGTGTTTTATTACGACCGATATCCCATCAACGTTTCCAATTATATATATGTGAAATGAATGGGTACGTATTCTTTAATCCTTATTTTATTTACATTGTAAAATAGTGCGATATTACATCTACATCTACGGTTAATATATATTTCATTATATGGAGGAGGGGGTCGTTTAAAATTTCCTAAGCTTGAAGGGGGTCGCTATATAAAAAAGTTTAAGAAGCCCTGGGATAGAGAATGGTTCAAACCAGTGGTGGCGATTAGGGGGAGCGTGGGGGGAGGGTATCTCCCCAAACTTTTTAATATCAAATTTTCGTTTTAACCGTCTAGAATTGGGATTAGTAAAAAAAACACAATCGTGGAAGTGATAATCACCAATTGTATTCCTTTTGATGTATTTCATTATTTAAATCATACTTAGTGGAAATACGCAGAAAATGTCATGTTAATGAAAATCGTCAATTTTTTTGCCCCCTCTCTTTTAATTCCCAATCGCCGCTACTGGTTCAAACTATTGTTTGAAACATTTTAGGGGTACTTAAGCCTAGTCGCTTTCACGGATATAATACCGTAAGTAGCACAGATGAGTTCATGCGCGATAGGAAGGATCATCTGTGGTAATGGATAAATAAATTACCTGATAGTTAATTATAATAGACCTGACAGATAAACAATTATTGTGAATTAATCTATTGATTATATAAAAAGTGAAAGGAAATTTTTGAATCTTTGAAAGAGCACATATTCTTTGTGGTGGATCTTGTACCACGCTATCCATTGGATATAATACAAACTAAAACGAAATTCCTGGAAGCTTCGATCCAGAAGCTCTGTAATGAACCGCCACTCCTCCGCGTGACAGGAAACAGCGGTGACTTTGTGACTCCGACTGTGACAGTAGAAAATTGCGGAGCGGAACAACTTCCACACGTGAGACGAAGCGTTGGACGAAGGTTCGGTCAGAATCAACGCAAGGGTTGACCATCACTGACAGTTCGACTCGACTTCCCAGTTCTTCAGACATAAAGGAAACTATATTCCGAATGAAACGGACTGGATTTTCATCTCTTCTTTTTTAATAATTTATTTTCTTATAGTATGATGTCCATTTTTAATGGAAGAAAAAACCAGATCTATCAAATCATTTAATACAATTACATATCAATTTGTGAATAAAACATTATTAAAGTTGTGGGGGCTCTAAAGAAAAAACCTTCTCGAAAAAATTAGTTTATTCATTGTTATAAATGCCTCAAAATCTAATTTCAAAATCTATTTGATATAAAGATCTCCTACACTTCAGAAAAAAAGTATATTTTTTATTTTGTAGCCTTAGGAGTTTTGCAGAAAAAAGGCCTAATTTGTTAACTATTTTTTAAATAGAATCTGGGTACAAATATTTTTCGGTCTACTAAACCCCAGAACACAACACGACAAATTGTAATCGCTTTTTAGTTCCGTGACCCCTAATACGTACAGAATCTAAATAAATGGCCCCAACAAATCAACCCAAAAACTTATTAATATTCCAGGAGAGGAGAAGGGAAAAAATAATGGAATCATTTTGTGAAGAGAATAAGTAATGAATAACTGAAAAATGGTCAATTTTGTATAAAGAAAAGAGAGCGCATTAAATCTAACAGTTTACAGCGTTTTCTGCGTTTGAATATTGTACCGTTGTCGGTGCAATATTTTTTTTCAAAAATACAGAATTTCATGATTTTATTTTTCAAAAATACAGACTTTTTTCAAATTTGACCTTTTTCAAAATAAAAAGTCACAAATACTCAGGGTTTCAAAGTAATAATTTTTACTCAAATAATTACGGACAATTCTAGTGTCAAAAATTGACGGTTCATGCGATATATTAGAACGGGTTCAATTTTCTAAGTTAAAAATATAACTAGTCATTGCATCTTCATTCAAAGTACTTATTTTTTTTAATTCAGTGCAATTTACTCCTCCAAAACTGCATACACCTCATTTTACACTATTTGAATTGTACTACATGATTGATTTTTGGAATGAGTTAAGGAATTACATCTATCTTTGGATTTATTTGTGGAAACAATTCCGAAATCTAGATCGGCTTTCGTGCTTTACATTTCAGTTATTGAGGCATAACTCAAGAATAAACTTAATTATAGTGATTACATGCCCTATCAAGGCAGGTTCAATAACATCACCACATAAATCAAATCCTACTGGAATATTTTGAATAAGGAATACATAAATTTGCATCGAAATTATTCTTCGTAACACCCCTAGTTCAAGGAGGGAAGACATTTGGTAGCTCTGCACCAAGAACTCATGTATACGAGTGAGTTAAATTGAAATAAAAACACTCTTCTCGTCAACTGTTATTTCACTCAAACATCGAACATAATTCGTGCTAAAGTGACAAATAAAAATATCCATAGGAAATCACTTATTTCTCTCATACAGGAGGCAATGAAACAATTTGAAATCACGTTTTGTGATGTAGTTATAATTATTTTTTTCTCATATCTGAAACGGAAAATTTTGTACCAAAATAAAAAAAAGGTTTTTGAATAAATGATTCAGTCTGTAAAAAAATAAATCTGTGTGTACAAAATTCCGATGGTATTTCCCATTAAGAATAAAATGATAACGAAGAATATTTTCCTTCATTATAGAAGGATTGTTATTTTACATTACTATGTTCGTTGGAATAGAATAAAAGTTAAGTAAAGCGAATATACCACAATTACTGAATTCTAATTATGTACTATGATTTAAAATTTCAAATTAAATCCAAATTGTTGTAAACAGATTTCGTTATCATACTCAACCCATATCCGCCTAAACTATCACTTACTCTCATACTCTCTGTACGTAATATATACCCTATACTTTAAAATTAACCATCGTTACGATGTTTATGAGTATACCGTCATTATAGGACTTCAAAATGACCCAAAAATATCCCTTAATATTTATGAGTAACCAGAAGAATACAAGAAGAAGAATGAAGAGAGCCGCAGATTGGATTTTACGAAAACCACGTTAACGCTAATCGTGTTTTAATGACTCTTACAAGGTAATAGCCGTTTTAATCAAATACGACACTAAAACTCAAAAATTAATTGAAACAAACATTTCATAACAATTACTAGCATTCTCTTAATATCAGTCTTCAATTTTTGTTTGTTGATATATTTTTCC
>NNCF01126864.1:92707-178807 GCA_002313205.1 Laupala kohalensis | reverse complement strand
CCCCCCGCCCCTCTCTCTTTTTTTTGTTCACGTGGCTGGTCAGCATCTCGGGTCCCATTTCCAGCGAAATGAGCGGGGAAACAAATGAAAACGCAGGACCTGTCACGTGTGCTTAGAGTCGAGCCTTGTGGGACACCGTCTACCTAATGACGCCCGGCGACAGACGCTCTTTGGCCTTTGCGACTGTTTTTGCATACCTTCTTTCACTATAATTTCTCTTCAAATTTATTTCGTCAGTTTTACAGACTCTACATAAATTTCACGAATACTCTAGTAAAAATTGTCATAGGGGTGGCCATCTGTTATCGCCAAACGACCATTGAAATGAATGGCCATCAATGGCCCGGCCATTGGTGGTCACTTGAAATAAATGGTCTCTTAGCGTTACCAGATGGCCACTCAATGGCCATTTTTTTATACTAGAGTTGAAGTGAATAACCTTTGAAGTGTTTAAAAATTGCCATTCCTTCGTAACTACAATAACAATTTGTTGAAATCTCGTCCTTACGCGTGATGTCGTAGAGTACGCCATCCAGCTCGTCCATGCACGGAGAGACGGCGAGTGCGCCAGCGGGTGCCGACGGCCAGCAGTGCACTCTGTCCCATGACACAGGACATCGCGTCTCCGCTGCAGCGTCGGTCGCCGCCGCCGCCGCGGAATAATTCATCCGCTTGAAGCAGTCGCGTTCACGTTGCGCCCAGCGCGACAGAGGATCAACGATCCTCAACAGCGCCTGCGCCGAAGGGCTCGCTTTCGTTGCCATGATCTGCGAGCGAGGCGGTGACGAGTTCTAAAGCACAGGGGAATATATGACCCTCGTCATTCATACTCACTTAGACATACACGTTCATCATATACATTCATACGCAAATATAAAAGAAAATTTTTGTTCATTTTCTGCGTTTCCAGACGGAGCCAATCACTCAAGTGAAGTATCATAATTAACAGAATTTAAAAAGATGTGTCGGCGGAGTAATAATACAAATATAATCATGAGCGGAAGTAAGTTTTCGTGAGATTACTTTCATAATTTTGGGAGAACCAAAAGTATGTAGGGTTGTACAGTTTTCGTCAACGACAAACATTTTATGAGACTAATATTCTTTTCACCTGTTTCAAATTCAAGTATTCAAACACGCAGAATTTGTTTCATAGATAATTAAATTAACATCGTTCACCAACAGAGACCAAGGTAATCTCCATTTGTTCACAAGATAAAGCTAAAATTAAAAAAAAAACACATTTCAACCAATTCACCACTTTGAAATCGGAATTACAAAAAGAAATCTTTTCTTTGTGAGCCACTTTAATACAAGAAAAACTTCCAAAAAATATAGCTCCCTATCCAATATACATAACCTTCTGGTCCTTAGAGAGGGATGTAAGTATCATGAAACTCCTAGCTGAAGATTTATATATTCATAATTATAAATAGATATTTTGACGGACAATTTTCTCAATATGTTCACTTATATATACGCCACCAAAAGTAACTATAAATGTCAAAAATGTGTATATTTCCACGGATACATAGGAATAATCGTGCTACGTAGCTCTTCATTGCAAAATCAATATTTATAAAGAAAGATTGAATAGACTTGTATATCAATTCAACTCACCACCAGTAAGTACTTGTGAAACACATTCTTTGTATTTGATTCTCCTTTCTTTTCAATAAACTTTCTCAAGAGTTGTTGCAGCGGAGTCTCTTTCGGACGAGAATATTTCCGTGGAAATTTTCTCCTGCTCCTCCAACTTCTCGGTTTAATTTCCGCTCACAATGGATTGTTCTTTGCCATAACTTGGAGAAGAATAGATAAACCAGCGTGTTCCTCGGGAATGCTGCCGACCACTTGTATCAAAAAACGGAAGGATGCTCCGCATCTTGATGCGACACTGTAGACTCGACTCTCGGAACAAAATATTCCTGCGGAATTCAGACACGAAAGAAATTCCTTGAGTATTGTATTGTTTCTGTTCCTTTGAACGTTGAACTTTAATGACAAAATACGTAGATCTNTGCCATAACTTGGAGAAGAATAGATAAACCAGCGTGTTCCTCGGGAATGCTGCCGACCACTTGTATCAAAAAACGGAAGGATGCTCCGCATCTTGATGCGACACTGTAGACTCGACTCTCGGAACAAAATATTCCTGCGGAATTCAGACACGAAAGAAATTCCTTGAGTATTGTATTGTTTCTGTTCCTTTGAACGTTGAACTTTAATGACAAAATACGTAGATCTGAAACAAGAAGAGAAAACCGTTACTTAATGAGGAAACTTATGATGTATATCATATAAATATAAATTACAAAACATAAATTAAAGTAAATTAATGAATAACATCTGCACTTGTTTCAGAAATTATTCCCAGATTTATTTTATTTCAAATTAACTTTCTAAGATTAACATTTTTATTACACTATTTTAATAAATGTGTTTTTTAAGCGTTAAAACTGCGAATGAACTCTTGAAGGAGAATAAAATAATTTACACTAAGGGAACAAGCAACAGAAAATCCCATCATTTCCGATCAAGGTTACTGAGGCAGATTTATCGTTTCTGCAACACACGGAAAAATCGTATCATGCTTCCCACTAAGATAAGAAAAAAAATAGTTATCTTCTATTTATATCTATAGAATATTAACTAATTTTTATATTTAATGGAATACAAAAAAGTAATTCACAAAATTAAAACAAATATAAAATAGTTAAATAATTCGGAAATTATTGCTAATAAATCATAAGTATCGAAATACGTTAAAATTAGGATTAATAATAACGATAGTATTAAAGAGACTGCCATTCCTACCTCAGAACCAAGAGCGCCTATGTGTAACATCCGCATTTACCCGAAGGAAAACCGGAAAGGAACCCTAGCCAGAAAGGGTATTATATTACTAGTGCACGGTGGAATAGGTAAGACATAACATGTGCTTATCGATTTTGAATTCAATATGGATATCCGTGCTTGAAATTTCATCATATTTTCTTAGCAGTTTTTCTCCAGACGTCAGTAGTATTAACGAGATTTCTTTTTCTAACTAGTTATTTTCGGATACGAAACCTGTAACATTTTCTTGAATAAATACCAAAATATCGACATTCGATATACTTAAAACAATCTTGAGGACGACAGAAATATAAATTAGGTGTAATAGACAGCCACGTCACAAGTTTTACGAACTGTCAAAAAGATTTACTTCAACTCCGTTGCAGAGAGGTGAGTTACGATACCAAAAATCAGACGCATACAAAAACACACGACTCCCTTGATATGAAAAACGATGTCAAGAGAAGCCAACTGATTTATCTGTATTTCTTTTTCTTTTTGAACTGAAATTTCTTTTGTATTCTGCGTTATTCTTTTATAACTTTTTCATATTTCTAAAAGGTAATTATTTGGTAAATCTCTTTTTCTCTCATCATAGTAAACCATTTGTTCACAATGGGGATTTATTATGGTAATTATTTTCTGAACTTTAAAGGAAGCGTTAACTTACATTTCAACTGCATTTTATTTGTTTTATAATTCAAACTAATTTCGAATGCTTGTAAGATCATTAACTGTCTAGTAAAGTCAGAACGCGGAACACATAAATAAACACAATAACCGCATATTTTTTGCTGATCAACGCAGTTGCGATGTGTTTGTAAATACCGCAATTTGCAAAAATACTTGGAACTCCAAACGAAAGCGATTATGGAAAAAGCTCGTGCCTCCGTAAGTTTGAATAAACCACTGTTGCGGATATTTGTCCGAGTTAAGAGGTTTGGTCCAGCAGTGTGAAATTCTGAAGATAATTGTAACAAAATTGTAACTTATAAATTATATGTATATATAATGTGTTTTCTTGAACAATTGGGAGTGTAACTTTTTCTCTCGAGTTCAGCAAATCCATCTTGTCATAAAAATAATTTTAAAAACTTGTTCGCTTAAATGCATACCACACTAATTAATAAAAACTACAACACATGCTTAGTCTAAATATTCTGTGTAAGTTCATTCGATATTTGGAGAAATAGTTCAAAGATGATTCAGGTAAAATGTTCTACAAAAGTGCAATTCGTAAATTGGGCGAAGGATTTTTCTCTCAATTTTCGAATACAATACATTTTCAAACGTCTACATTGGGCGTCGAAGGAATGTCTAATACTAATAGTCTCAGGGTCTTCAAAGAATATATTTTATATGTTGGATACAAACAATGCCGAAAAAAATTCATTTCTCTGGTCGAATGCAAAATTTATTGTCAAGCTAAAAAGTGTGAACAGATATTTCTGAATTAACTTCACTTTTGCATGAAAACAGAAATTTAAACAGATCAATAATTATTTATAATGAATTAAATATTGAGATGAAGTAAATAATACTGACACGGATAGGCTATGTTATTTGACACGATATAAAGTTACTATATTACGAGATATCTTTCAAAATCATATGATACCTCAATTAATTGAAATTTTAAATCGCAAGAAATTGAAATAATTATTGTAGTTTTGCCTTAAAATATAGGTTTTGTTAAATATATCACTTCTTTGAACAAAGAAAAAAGTAGGTGAAGAATCTTGGTCAACTTTACTTGCAAATTGCCGGAAGACATTACTACAGAACATATATAATCAACACACCAAAAGCCAGCAATTGTTGGTCCTTAATCTTTAATTCATTCAGAACTGTAAACATGAAATACACTTTTAGAAAATAAATATTTGTTACTTTAGATCATCTTCCTAGATAGAAACACGTCATCTAGTGAATAGTTTGAGGCACGACAACAATGGTATGAAATGATACTCCCAACACGCCAAGAGTAAATGACATAGTCCCTCCATATCTATGCAAACGACCGGCGTAACATCACAACGCTCGGACGAATACGAGAAGCAAAAAATGAAACATAAACGTGTGATGCAAGAGTTTCTCTCTCGGTGTGGAAGGATGCAATGTTCATAAAAGAGACTAGTGTGGCACTCCAAATATTTGCTCGCTAATTTTCTTAAAACAACTATTCTACTCGAACCGTCAACATTAGTTTTATAACTGCAAATATTTTCTACAATCTACATAAATAAACAGAATTACAGAATTACAAACGTAAATAAATCACATAAAGTTAGCATTTGGTTTTTCATTGCTCAAAATTTTGTTTCGAAATTTTATGTTAGAAATCTACATGAACCTTGAATTACTGAAAATGCGTCTCAAAATTTTCAATAGAAATGTCACAATAAAAATTGGTATATTTACATATTCTAAGTAAGGAGACCTTTTTCATATGGATGTTAATGTGATGAACATTTTTGCAAGGAGTTTCTTTAAAATATAGATTTGTTTCAAGTTTATTAAAATACTGTTTAATCATTTCAGCATTTACATAAAAAATAATAACAAAATTGAAGATATTAGGAAGAAAAGAAAGGAAAAATGTATTTAATATTAAAATTTCTTGTGTGTCCTTTTGTAATAAGCTTTCTCTCTCATATTCAACATAAAAACTCTCCTTGAATGAACACTAAATTATGTCCATTTTAAACCAAAAGAACTCCCCATTCTTCAAAAAGCAAGGAGAAATATTAGAGAAGGTACACATAAGAAAAATAAATTACAACCTAGCTAAATCACAGTCCTTGGGTTAAACATTAAAAAATGTTTAAACGAATAGGGAACATCAAATCATGACAGGAGGGATATGAAAGTAGACATTTTCAAAACGTTTTTATAGCTTCATAAGTTGAATGTTCTTAGCGCAAAAATTACAAAAGAGATAAAAAGGATATTAAAATTTTCCTAGTACTCCTCAGAAAAAAAGTCATAGAGAATCTCATACGCTGCAAGACGAAATGGATGGTATAGTTCCATTCATGTGTTGCAAGGAAAAAATGTGACCACACTGTGCTTCACACGAGGTGGCGAATGTAAATTGCCTCTGTAGAGAAACGCAGAGAGAAATGTACACAGAAAACGTAAAAAATGAAGAAAAAGATAAGAAACGGTAATGAAGTGGTATCCAAAGAAGACATAAGATGATCGAGGAACGGTCGTCAGACAAGAAGAGATGAGAAGAGTTTTGAGTTCATAGAAAAAGTACAAGAAAGAGATACAAGCTGCGGGAAAAGGAAAGACGGAAGCAGGGAAGAGTTTAACGGAGGTAAATAGAGATCGAGAAGGCATTCAAAAGACATACAGAAACACGACAAGTAAAGAAGTCAGGTCAAGGCTGGATGAATAAGCCATGTGTATATTTATGAGCAGGCTTAACTCTTATGGCGCGAATGTGTTACAGAGATACGTTTGCTTTACTCAGCTTCTCCAAAGAGGCTTGCCTCTCTTTTTCAAACATGCGTCATATACGCCGCACGAAAAAACCTGTTAACATTTTTCTTTTCACATTTCGTGGGTTTCAAGATCTTAATGTTGTTCTACTTGTATCTACATATTTCCCTTCCGACACTTAAATTTTTTTCTATTCAACCATTTTATTTACTCGTTGTGTACGCCTAGAAAACAAGTTCGCTCTTTTGATAACCAAGTACAAAAAGAATGTGTTTTAAATGGAAATAATATATTTTCAATAATAGTCTTTTGTTCTCTCGGTGAAGTTTTTCCTCACAAGTGTGGGAAGAAGATAAAGAAAGAAAATTGGTGAAGAAAATTATTTTTTATATTGTCCTATTAAAAATTATATTAAAATATTTCCGACTTGTTTATCAACACTTGCTTATTTCAAAATTGTAATTTATACCCACCCTGGTCCGTGCTTTTCTGCGGGTTTTTTTCGGACAGAGGTGGATTTTATATTCATACTCTCTAGGCCTTTTCCGAGAAGCCGCGGTCTATTGCAATAAATGACCCCTAATTTAGAGTTTTTTAAATAGTCACGATTTATAAACATAAATAAGCGACTCTGGGACAAAAAGTAAGAAACAACGGGGACAAAAAATATTATTTATGACGGTGTGAGAGACCTCTCGAACTTCCTAAGTTTCTTTAAATATTACATAGAAGAAAGGTAAGGCTTAAAAGTGCTATGGCAGTAAAATATCTTGTGGGCACTTTGCAAACATTGATTGTGTGTAGAGACAACAGAGATAAAGTTCCTGCACTTATCATTTAGGATAAAGTGCTGTGGTCGAAGTAGAAGAGAGCCAATCGTTAAATTTCCCAAATGGCGTCTGAAGCTGAAGAAAACAATAAAATATTTAGGGATTATAATAAACCATGCACTGACATTCACTGCCCATGTAGAATATGTAAAACAGAAAATCAAGAAAATAACGAATGGGTTGCAAAAGGTAGGAATAAGTAAATCGACAATAGGACAAAGGCAGCTTGTATCAAGGAGCGCTGCGCTCGCATATATTAGATGAGGCACAAGCTTGGTATGCGCGGAATAGAACATAGCAAATGGAAAGAAGGTTGTCCAGTATACAGCGAAGTTGCCTATTACCATGGAGTGAAATGTATCGAAGTACTTCAATAAAGACTATGCAAGTTTTTTGTCTATAGATCTGGAAATAGATAAAAATTACTTAAGGACGAAGATACGTCGAGGGGAAGAAGTACAACTCGGAGAAGCAAAAAAATAAGTCAGACCATGAAAGGCTGGAAAGGAAGATAAACACAAGAATTGATTAAAAGGTCTCTAATGACCTTGACGAGCCCAAAAAAATGATTAAAATCTGAGCGATACGTTGGGAAACACAAAGATTTATAAAAGATGTAGAGTTTACTTCTAAGAGAAGGAAATGGTTCCGCCCCACGCAGGCAATGTTTCAAATCTTGACAGGACTTGGGCAAAGACGAGACTACTTATGTAAGAGATAGTTTTCAGACGACGCTCAATGCAAATGTGGGAAAGAATTAGATACAGTCATATATGCGAAATAATTGGGAATGAACGAGCTGGATGGCAAAGAGATTTCCTGCAACATGGAATAATTTCAGATCAGGATTGGTCAAAATATATCTCGACAGAACAAGCGTATAAAAGCTTTGAAGAGTACGTGAATGTAGCAATGTTCATTCGACAAGAGTATGAATAGATGGTGGGAAGTTTCCCACCTCCTCGCGTTTGGGATGGAAAACATATGTGCATGTGTAGCACATGTGGGTGACCGGGAACAGACAAAAATGACAATAAAACACAGCCGCTAAGGAGGTAAGTGACAGAAGAAGGAAAGAAAGAGATAATACACGAGAGAGAAAAGATATAATTCATAAAGATGTTTAACAACTAGAAAGCGATAATATTATGTGTGTCTGCAAAACACAGGCAGTGGCCACATGGTCGGTAAACCGGGTTAATGGAAAATTATTTATTTTAAACACGGTACAGAAAGGTATCATAATTAGTTTTCGACAATCATTGTATGAGTAACTTACTGCATTAAACATAAAATAATACAAAAATTTGATAATTTAATTTGACGAAAAATAAATATCGAATAGGAACTACTAAAAGGAATAAACTAAATTTAACAAAAAATAAATTTCACAAGTTTATTAAATAAAAAAAATAAAAAAATCATGAAATATTTGTTCATTCCTTGCTATTATGAAGAAATCTCCTTGTACTCTCTTTTATTTTATTTGTCAGCATTACAAATTTTACTCCAATAGTTTTAGTGTTAACTTGACTATTAGGCTAGTCATTCCATGCTCAATAATTTTTCATTCAATACTGTACATTTACTTAGAGATGATACATTGAATAAATTACGTTTTAAGTAAATTAGATGAGCTTAAAATGTATTTAGTTGCCTAACATACAATTACTCATATCTGAAAAGATTTACATTCAATTCTTCATCAAAATACAATAACTGGTATATTCAACTTTATAAATTGAAAGTTATTTTATTAAATATTGTAATTATGAAATTTGTTTTATGTACTTCACATATCTTCTTTCATTACGCAACCGAATCTTTAATTAATTTCAAAGCCTCATGAGTCACGAGAAACCAATTTACTAGTTGAGTACGATTCAACAATTCATTACAACAAAGTTTTTCAAGAATATCTATTTCGAACAAACTGAAAAATTATTCCTCGAATATAAGGAAAACTTGTCGCTGCAATGCTTTCTGTTAAGTCTGAAAGCTCAATGAAATGTGCCAAGTTGGATGAAGTGCAATTTTCGCAAAGCAAACGCAAAAGGTCAAGCAATCAGATTCCTTGACTTCGAATCAACACGCCTCGCAAGTGGCGAACGCCAGACGCGATAAAGTTACATTCCAAAGGGGTTCAGGAAACTCAATCGTAGAAAGTTGGTCACAAGTATTGGCTCTGAGTAACTTACGGAGTCATAGAACTCCTTCACGAAATGGAACAAATATAGAGAAAAGGGAAACAATCTTTTGTTCTGGGAATGTGAAACGAATCACTGTTATAAACTGATTGTAACCCTCAGTTGATCGCGAGATTATATATATATGTATATATGTTTCTCAAAAATTAATTCGTATTAATACACTAATAACGAAATAAAAGAAAGCTAAATATATTTACAATAGCTTAATAAATAACAAGGTACAAACTTTTCTCTGTTTAAAACGGGTGTACAAATTGTCGCGTACAGTACTTCTGACCGGGCTATCTGCAAGTAGCGCACTAAAGGTTTGAGCAGTCGTAGATGAAATTTATCTTAATTGTATGACTGGGTGTCACACAGACAAATGTCGACGGATTGTGTGGAGCGGTGTAATGTCTCTGTTTCTTGGAGAACAGATAAGGACAGTCTGGACAAAATATAAAAGATCTGTAAGAATAGTCAGTGGCGCGAATAATTGAAGGTTAAAATGATTGAGTTCCCAAAAAGTTTGAAAATAGCATTCAATCCATCGTATTATCTGAGCTTTGTAGCAAGCAGTATCTACAGTTCTAAAGTTAACGAAATAATATTTGTTTCCTTTTTTTTTTAAATAATGACTCTAATATGAGCCTCCAACTGAAATAATTTTGAGTTATTTCCCAAACTTTGTTTCTTTATATCACGACATATTATTACATTGAAGTTTCTAAAATTACTCAATAACCGGAAGTCTAAGGAACCAAATTATTCTAATAGATATCGGGTGTCGAGAATTCAATTTCTCGGAATGATAAAATGAAAATAACTACTGTTTTCCAATTTGTGAAATCCAAAATTACGTTTAATTATAATTTTCCAATATTTTGTTTCCAATTTCTGCCTTTAATTTCAGACCAACTATATTTAACAACAGTGTAATAACAGAATTCAAATGAGTCAGTTTTACGTACATAAAGGGAATAAAAAGTAAGCAAGAACATATTTCTAGATTTTGATTGAAGCACGCTCTCACTGTAAAAATCGATGAATTGAATTTCGGTTCTTCTCAAGTTCTTCGTTTAGGATGCAAAGAGTTTTCCGATTATTTTTTTCTGATTCAGAATGCACAACTTTTGTAGAAGATTCGAATCATTCTGAGATTATGGGAATATTACTCATACTACAACATGCAGACCAACTTCTGGTCGTTATAATTTACCCAAGGGTCAATTCAGCCTGAGCGTGCTGGTCAAAATATCATATTCTTAGAAACGGTGACGACTCGCGGAACTCTACCCAACGTGTACTCCACGCCTGTTAAGACCTGTTTGACCTTCGACCATCGATGAAAAATTTCTTACTCCTCCTTGAACCAGAAAATATCTGAAATCGCACCTCAAATCATAATCATAATAAAACGGCAAGCATCTCATTTTAGGGAGTTTAATGCCCTAAAATTGTAATAAAAACCGTTGTAGCCTTCGACTCATAAGCGAGAGGAATGACAATTTTATTTATATTCGGAACTTTGTATCACTTTATAGATACAAAATCAGCTAATAATTGTTCCATAAGAAAAGCAATGGATTTCGAATAAAGACAAATTTTTTTCGATATTTATGAGATTCCCACCATTCTCCAACGGTTCTCTTAGCTGGAGAAACATTCTTGAGGTGTCTGTGATAAAACTCATCAATGAGCTTGGTGGGTGTCTACGGGACTCCCACCAAGCGCAATGAGTCGATGAAATAAAATAAATGGAAAACAAATTAAACTTAAAATGCCATTTGAAATACTAGTAAAAAGCTATCAAGTTATTAGGAAAAATTGTTTTTACAACTACAATTATTCCGTTTCATTTTTAATTTTTATTCATCGATGTAGAAAAGGTTGATTGAGGCGCGATGTACTCCGATTAATGAAACCAAACTCATTGAAATACTCGTACATTGGGACGTAAACACAGAGTTTCGTGAAACGCAAATTTCATGAAACGCTAAAAACCGGTTTCATTGAAACGCGTTTCATACCTGACGATTCTGTTGGTTATTAATGATGTAATACGAGTTAAAATAATATGAAAAATTAAGTTCGTAAATCAGAATTTAATTCAAACAGAGCTAGAAGCAGCGATGGAGATGTGGTCGTGAGAGTAATATAAGAGATAGGGAAATTTTACTTTGACTAAATCAGCGATGATTATTTGCGTGCATACCTTGGAAGTCCACAAACTTTTTGTAGTTCGCAGAAAAATCTTGGCATTAATTTTAAATATTAATTATACAATAGAGAATTATGTAATAGTAAATGGGATTTAATGCAAGGTGAGTTCATCGGAGTGCATTACCGAACAAAACGCGCTGCACGAAAACGTGTTTAATGAATCGCCCTTCATCGACGTGCAATGCTCCAAAGGATTTCTAAATTGAAAATACAAGGATAATATTAAAGTGACCCTCGAATCTTAAGTGTTTGGCTCTGCAGTATTAATAAAGATACAGCTACGTGCTTTGCTTCACATAGTTTCAAAATAGTCCACTTTCCGTATCACAAAACGCCCCCAACTTCGCGAGAAGTTTCATTGCAAAGAACCATCTGATCCGCGACATGTGAGCACCGACTTGTTTTCCTCCCCTGCCTTCTGGCTAAAATATATATATGAGTTTCTCACTGCGTTTCTCTCGGAGCGGACTAGGAAATTGGCATGGCAAAGGGCAAAAATGAAATTCCTAGACGATGAAGCATGAAACATACGAATGAGAGGAAGAAAAAGGGCCACGCGGTGAGAGAGTAAAGCCACTGGGCGAAGGGCTAGGAAAGCAGGGAACAAACAACCCAAAGCAATGTCCCGTGCTCCTGCTCGCTCCGCTTTGATGGCGTTATCGACTGCGCGCGGGAACAGGGGTATACATCGTCTACGCTAAAGTCACGAAAGTACTTCCATAGTAGAATTTTTTAAATTTTAATTGGGGCTTTACGGCTCGCCGACATCGAGGTCATTAGAGCCCTCCATCGTAGAAATAATAGATACACCACTTAGCTGGTGAGTATAAAATGAAACAGAAGAGCTAAATGTAACCAAGTTTTGCTTATTTTGTGTTGCGTTCAGGTGTTGGAAGCACAAATGTTTGCTATTGTTGGCTGAATTTTAATGCGAGTTAGAGGCAAAACATGAAGGTTTTAAAAGTTTCTTGACCTTGAAAAATTGACATGTGGTATCGATGACAATTCTTTCAAATTTTGATTTAAATATTGTTTAAATGAACGTTAACCCTACTTTGATTTTCTCGCTTAGCACCGGGACTCCGAAGTCCAGAGCTTCGCAATTTGAAATACATGTTCTCTGGTGTTGGTCCGTATGGGAGACCAACTAATTCTTTTGATATACATTTTTCATTCTTTTTTAAAGAGTTCTTGGTGTCAACGGTGGAGGAAAGAGACTGGAAGGTGTTCTCTAAAGCGGGTCCAATGGCACCTCCTAGCGAGTTTTTACAAATTTGATTTAGATTTGTCCTATATAAGTTAAGCACTAAACCCGAATGCGGCCATTGGACGAAAAAAAAACACCAAAACTAGTTTTGACAGATGCGTTTTCGCCAGAACTAATTTTTGAGCGTTTTGAAAACGATCATTTTCGATACTTTTCAAAAAGCATTCCCTTCCGCGGAGATGTATAAAGGTTGATCGTAGACTTCAGCGGCATGGGGAGTGTTACTCTTCATTTCAACATCCTCAAAAATATATTCATCGTCAATATCTGTCCTTTCCAATTATTTTCATATTTCACCCCCTTATCACCCCTCCCTAGGGGTACAAATAATGTCTTACGCCCACAATGCTTCTTGCCAGATAGTCAGTTTTCGCTGTGCAAAGTTTTATTGACAGTGCTGCAGTCATTGGAGAGTTACGGTGCGCCATCCATCCATCTAATGTTACATGTAAATAGATATAAAAATTGTGGAAGAAATTAATTTATACATTTATATTATTGTGTTTTATTAATATTTCACCTCAGCTCATAAGAAAGGTTAATGTTAAAATCGTAAAAAATGTATATAAGAGAAATGAAACTTTCCATCAATCCGAGCATAAGAAACATTACACAGTGCAAATAAATCACTTTTACAAATTCCTCATGCATAAAAATAACACTTTAACCATAGTAAACACTCTAGATATTATATCCACTTAAACTGAACATAACTTCACTATTTGCGAAAATCTCAATACGTTCTGTCCTTCAAAACGCTCAAAACTATTTTTGTCAAAAATGTATCTGACAAAACTAGTTATGGTCGTTTTCTTTTCATGCAATGGCCGAATTCTGTTTTTATGTGTAACATATACATCAATGATTTACAAGAAAGAAACAATAGTTGAACACAAACAAAACTTCACGTGAGCATGGCTGCGGGTTCTCATCTAGTTAGAGAATAAATATATTTTTTGATATTATTACTTTTGAAAGCAAGTTTCTTAACAATGGTACTTCACCGAGAACACAAACTTACATAATCCATCTTGTTTGAAAACATTAAAAATATTATTGAATTAAATAATTTATTGATCTAATAAAAATGTTAGTTTTCGTCATTTGTAGTATATGCGAAACCCAATATTTCAAATCTAAATTATTTAAAGTGATTCTTTCGGTCGTAAATGTAAATAAGAATTGGAAATACTACAAAATAGTTTATTTTGAACGAAAACTTCTATTGTGTTAAGAAAACGTAGACCTACGAAGTACTATGATATTTTCATTTAACTTAATCGCGGATGAAGTCTGGGTGGATAAAATTAGTTTATAAGATATTATAAATCGCATACAGATAATGGCTCAAGTAAAAATAAGGAAAATGCAAATACCATTAATAAATTCCACGTTTAATGTCCTTCTGCGTTATTCACTTTTTCTTACTCGTCTCAAACAGTTTCTGCTGTTTGACCTTTTGAGATATGTGTCATGTGGTTAACTTTGTAAGCGCAATCTTTCTCTTTTCGCGTCACTGGTTACCAAAATTACTCACTGGCAGAGATTGATAATGCGTAAAACAACATCGATCATCTGTAACGTTGACGCGGTGAAAGCAAGTCATTTATGAATACAATCAATTGCTCTCGACAAAATTCACGACACCACGAAAAAAAATTTGCTTAACTCAGAGAGGAAAGTAATGCGAATTCGATAACGTGGTGATTGTTGTAACGTATCGAAAGAATAAAGAAGTTTTAATTATAGGTATAATGTTATTCCGATAAGAGATGATGTATTAAAAAAAAATTATAATAATGAAAGTAAAATTGAAATATATTCATGTTATCAAATTTCTTTACAAATGTTACTCCTTTAAACCATCCATCTTTATCCCTTATCTGCTGTGGACAACATGTCCAACTGTTACCTATGTTGACTCCTGTGGACTCACAACTTAAAAAAACTTAAACCAGTGTAGAAAAATTCTATAAAAAATCATTGACATTACAAAATGAACATGGTCTAGGAAACATGTCTAAAAAAGTAAAATATTGAAATTGATTGCCAAATTCAGAGAAGTGAAGTGACGAACATCGTCGTGTGAAATTCGCGTTGACTTTTACTAGAGTGAAGTTAATGATGAATAATAATAATTGACCAACGGTGGAGCATGAATAATTTCAGACTGGACGAACAAACGATAACAAATATGTCTGATATAAATTTAAAAATATAAAGTAGATTAATAGCCTCTAAGAAATGTCATTATCAAATCAAGGACACGAACCGAATTTAAGTATGTCCGGTTCTGGTCGCACTATATTTATATTATTGGCTCCGTTTTACAACTGGTCTAAAAATACAAAAAAATTAAGATTCTTTAGAGTTGTAAAAAAACTGTTGCTGAGAGTGAAGGAATGTTGTGTGATGTGAACATTGATTTGTTGATATTTAGTGTGATCTCTGTGATTTTGCTTATGTGGTGCACTCCTGAAGAAAGTTAGTTATCGCAACTACTAAGTCAAAAAAAGGCAAACTATTCCACTACAAATCATATGTTTCATCTTTGTACAAATCCATGGGGTTCACGGAGGGCAAAGCTCTGCAACGTCTATGTAGTTGAAACATATTGGCCTAAAGGCAAGAATTGTAAATTAATATTCAAAATGGCTGAGGACATCCCATCAGATTAATATCAGATCAGTTTTTAATATTAATTTCTTGTGTTTTTAACAATTTCATACTTAAATATGTTTTAAGGGATACTGGATCTTATCGTCCGTTCTTACGACGCAGTCGTTATCCAGTAGAACCTCTTGAATACGACTCTCAGGAAATGAGGTGTGTCGGATAAAGATGATTTTTCCGGACTATAGAGGTTTTTCTCTGAAAACGGATTTTAATAGTTAATGAATGAATCATAATAACAAATATAATGATAAATGTATTTATTATCATTCAAGAGCACAAAAATCCAATGACAATATTAAATTTATAAAACAATGGAGGTAAATAATTATGGACAAATGGAAGTCATTGCATGGATATTAATTAAAAACAGCTAATTTTTATATTCACTACCACTGCTGAAGATGTCGGACGATAGAATGTCGGACTATAGAGGTTTAACAGTACTCAACGATTGTCAGTACACAAAGCATGTTTCGTACGATAATTAAACCGACATATCTAGTTCCTTCGAATTATCACGCCAACTCATGTCGCGTTTTGAGTGGCCGAAATTCAACAGCATGGATTCACAATGGCCAGACGAAAAGCAGCTCCGTCGCAGGAATTCTTTTCATTCTCCGACGCAACGAAGCAGAAGCGTAAGTACGGGAGAGGAAGAGGTTTTGCTTCTGAATGGAAATGAAATTCATTCGGAAATACTTGGATCCAGCTGCGCCATAATGTGATATCTTCCAGGAAATTGCAAACGTTTCCACAGAACGCTGCTTAAGCGACTTTGTACCATCATGTTACCAGAGGTACATTGTACAGAATAGTAAGTCTTTCTGCAAAACTCATTCAATAGTGTGGAATATACGTTTGGGACTTTAAAGTGTAAGCAAGCCACGCGTTAGTCGAGCACATAATCTTATATAAAATCTTATTTATTGTGTTAATATTAAACTATTATAACAGAAATGCATGAATTATGGCTCGTTAAAAATAGCGAATCTTTAATATTAACGTTTAAGTTGAAAAAATGTATTTCAAATATGGTTTCTAGATTTCTCTAGTTCTGCGACTGTTTTCGTTGAATAGCACTTTTCATTGTCCGTAAAGATAAGGCACGTTTTGTACAGTTCCTTTCTATATTAAACTTGTGATACATGTAAGGTTTTAGTATTGATTCCATTAGATATTACGGTATTTTTTAAAGCTTCATAGATTTTATCAGTAAGAGCACTAACAACTCTAAGAATATTTTATATAAACATGAACCCTGCCAAATTTTATTAGATTTATTGATTTTAAACTCAGGACATTAAAAACAGTCCCAGGCCGCTCATTTCTTTTTACGTAACATTGGACCGTTGCATTACCAGATGAACATTGTACTGAAATATAAGTCGTCCAACAAAGCATATTCAATAGAATGAAACTTACTTTCGCGACCTTAAAATTGTGCCTAATGACATAAATATTTGGAGAACGTGACTGTGTTGAAGAGAATTAAGGAACAAGATTAACCAAAACTCTTATGCAATCCTGTATGGAAGTTAGCTTTAGAGGATAAATCTTATAAACTTTTTTATTTACTAAAGAGTATATTTAATCACGAAGTAAATGTGGTATGAAACCTAACTTCAATGTGTATGTACGTATATATCTCGTTTCGGCCCGCTAATGACCACGAATGACGAGTGCCAGTAAGGTTCAGTTTTTGTGTACATTTACTCACTCGACACATCGTGCATTTTACCGGGATCGGAGGAGCAACGTCTAGATAGGATCCAGACTGCTGTGTCCGAGTATTGTAACTGCGGTTGTTAGCCGCAGAGGGTGAACTTTTCATACATCACAGCTTTTTAAACTGAAACATGGAAATGAAAAGCTACAAATTTTATCTTGCCCCACTTGGGGATTAAATCCGGGATGAAATGGTGACGAGCGATCACGCTGATACCGTAGCCACGGAGGGGACCTAACTTCAATATATATGAATGAATATAATAAGCTTTTTATGTCGTCCTCGAATATTCATTCTACCCGTTCTGAGTTCCTAAAACAATGTCACAAAACTCGTCAATGATGAAGAATTATTTACGTGTGAAGTATATTAGTCTTTTCCCTGAATGAAATCGTAAATAAGTTTTCGAATAACCTTGAAAAATGAGGTTCAAATTTTTTTTGTCATTTTCACAATTTTCTCCGGGGTTCATTATTTAATACTTCTTAATTCGATAACTCGAGAAGCATTCTATGTAACATAAAATCGGTATTGTTACTATGGTAATTAGTGTTTTAATATACACTAACAAATTAACTCAAGGATTTGTAAATATTGGACAGACAAAATAGTAGCATCATAAAAGTTTTATATTACGATACTGAATTGCATTTGGAGTTAAGGTCGTCCATCAGCCCTTCCCTCTGGGCGTGAAGATGCAGACTGAGAAACGTGTTCGAAAAAGTTGGAGCGTTATAGTTACATCAAGGCCATAGATAGATAAGGTTCTGACAACCTTTGAAGAGCGCTTTGCCGACAAAGTTGAGCATCGATAGGGCTAGATTACAATCACGTGACCTAGAGCGTCCAAGTCGATCCTAGCTACCTTTTCTAACCGTCATAATTCGACATTTCGTTCACTCCAAGGAACGAATCGTTCGTCGTTCAGTTGATCGTTGTTAACTGACTGAGAGAATCAACATTGCCGCCGTTGTCAGAACCTTAATATCTGTGGCCATGAGGTGCATTCCTACTTCACACACCGGACGAAACGTTACATCAACTTGATCGTATTTGTTTCGAATATATCATCTAGTGGAAGCGAAAAGGTACAGACAGCGGAGGTGAAGTAGTAGCGTTTTCGCTCTCGAGCACCCCGCTGAGAGGGACAAAGCGAATTATCATGTTGGGGTTTTCGGACTCCAGACCCACCTGCTCCAGACCAATGTAGGTTTGGTAACATAAATTCCCCCAACATTTCTCATCCCCAATTCCCTCACTCACATAATGTTTATGTGGAAGAGTAAACCTCATGGCCTGAACTTCCTATGAAAATAAAATAAACTATCAGGAATATACCAATCAAAATATGGGAAATATCGCAAATTGCATCTGTTTTTTCTTCTTTTAATTCATTGCTCTACGATGTGGAATGCGTCAGATGTACTGACAGTGAGACATCAAAAAATCATTCATATAACTATGCTTCACTTAAAGCAATGTACGAATGGATGATTAAGAAAAGATATTTTTAGTTAAACGAGAAAATTTATTATACTCTTGAAAATAGAGTCACTTCATATTGCACATTAACTTGAGAAATTATTTCAGATGGTCAGGTGCTTCTGAATTTTGTACTCGTGTAATAAAATCTTCATCATAATGAATTACAATCTGTTTGAAGTTCTCAAAAGCCTTATAGCAATGTCAAGAGCAGTCCGGCGGTGGATGTAACATAAAAGAATCCATGAGATGAATGAAGTTGGGGCAGATGGTAAAGACACGCGGTGTGCCTGGCAGACACGTGTGACTCTTTGACCTCGTGACCTCAAGTGCACGCACTGTGTGAGCCATGTTGTTAGTCTTCCCTGTTTCCACACTTCAATGTCTTATTTAGCAATTAACACTCCTAGCGTCCTCTAATGCATGTCACACAGTACACAACCGTACGTCCACTTGATGGAGAATGCTTTTACGTTAATGCAACAACACGTCACGAGAAATTTGAAAACAAAATTTAATAAAGTTTCCCCGAAAAAATTCGTTCGCCCAAAAACAAATTAATATCGGTAATAAGAAGTGACGAAAATTATAATAACAATTCCTTTTTTCAGGATCCAAGTTACTAATAGAAATCATCACGTACATTAATAAGTAAATATCCACTAGACATTTTGTCCATTTTCTGCCTAACCGGACAGAGCAAATCACACAAATAAACTATTGTGCTTTTGACCAACAAAATAATTGTTGATGACTCCCCATTATTTGATTTTCACCTTTTCATTTCCGTGATAACAGCATTTCGAAATCTCATCAAGAAAAGACTCTACTAGACTCATTTGTTTTGAAACGATGTAGCTTGACTTTTTTTCTTCAGAAAAATGAAATCACTGACGCGTCTGGTAACAAAAAATCACTGGGAATTGTACGTGAGTTACATAATCCTCCATTGCATAATATCTATACTATTCCTAACTGTTCTGATGCCATGTTTAAATTTTTATTGATAATTATGTGAGTGAAAGTTGCTTACAACTAAAAGATATGGGGAGAAACAGTATCTGCTATATTACTCAGATAAATAGACTTACGACAAAAAGTAAACATCCATATTTTCATACAGAATACAGGTTAGATTCAATTTTCTAATATTTACATCACAAATCTTACAAATGCGGTTGATCTGACATGTTTATATTACGAATAACTACAAAATTATGTGAAATATCTCGTTTCCCGACTTTTCTCCAATAACAAATCTGACATTGTCTTTATTCTTGTCTTACCATCGTAATACAGAAGGAAAATGGGTCAGGCAAATTAAGAATTTAATTCGTAAAGCAGGAATCACTTGTGTTTGTCAGAATAGTCCATCGTTAAACGATCTAAAAGATATTAAGAGAAAACTCCAAGACTTATACCGTCGTGAAATAGAAACTAATAGACTGAAAAAGTTATCACTTGTCGTGCAAACCTTAGTAGCTGGACAATGGGGCAGAAAACCATATATTGACTGTCTCAAATCAAAAGAACGATCGGGTTACGGATGGTTTCGCGTAGGAGGGTGGAAATTAAGAAAACTGAGGGAGGATCGAGACCGTTTGTTCACTTTGCGGCGAACAAAATGAAGATTGGATTCACATTTTACTAACATGCCCGAAAACAGATCAAAAACGAAATTTTATCCAAGTTGGTGCATTTCAAAATTATCACATTAACGTAGATTTAGCCATTGCGATAATGAGGGACAATAGAGTATCTGTAGTGCAGTCCCTGGGTCAGTTCCTAAGCTATGTGAGGGAGATGAGAGAAAGAGTAATATGCGCTGAAACCACTGATTCAAATGAACCGTGATTCTGCCGCTTCATCTTTTCCTTTTGTTTCAGGCGGAGACATATTGAGAAGACATTCCAAGACATTACGTCAATTATATGTTCTTGTTTTTTTTTTTTTAGTATTGTAAATAATTGAATTTTATTTTAATCTTTATTTCTATGGCAAAACTTGTATATTTTACATTATAATTTATTTCTCTTATTTAAGTATCTTTTAAATATGTTTATATTACTTGTATATATTCGTGTCCTGACCGTTGGTTTCCCGTGGATCCCAAAGGTGCTCATTTAATCGATAGTTGCAGTATAATTAAAAGATATATAAAATCATATATTCTAGAAAATATAATTGACATACATTTAAATAATATTTATTCGTGCATCATACCGTATCATCACTAGTACTACCTTGTTTTTATAACGCAAAATTTATTACGCAATAAAAAAACAACAATTAAAATATCAGTGGATTAAAATATTAGTTCATTTGACTTGGGACAAAAACACTAGTCAATAGTATAATTGCGTATCGAATTGTATGTTGCTGCATTTAAATAACCTCTTTTCAATAATTTTGAAAATCGTTGTCCCATACATAAATATAACGATCTTTTGAATATTGAATAATTAAACATTTAAATTAAATCTTAATTTTTGGAGTGACTTATAAACATTGCTTACGTTTTCTCTCGTGATATAATGTTGGAAATCGGATTCTCCAATGTTTATCTCCAATTACTTGAAATTTGTAGTCAGCGCTCGATTTACAGCAGAATGTGATGTTGCTACGTGTAACGGTGTTGGATCCTCCTGAGCACACCGATCCAAATTCAAACTAAAATTCTGTAAAAAGGACGTGACCAAAATCCTTCTAACATTTGACCCACAACAGCAATTACACTGTTGTGACGGATTCCCTTCTTCAAAAGAAGCAAACATTTTGTTTAACTTCAATTTCTTGATGTGAATCCGGGACTGGGGCTCACATAATCATCGTATGTTAATCTAACATATCTGATGGTTATCTCATTAACAATGTAACAGCGAGCAATGTAGTTTGTGAAGGGGAACACAAACCCTCATTTGGATACCACTGCAATGCAATACTTCCGTAGACAAAACGAACTTGCATGCAGACTTCATGAAGATTTATTGGCCAAGTAATCTCCGGGGTTAAGTCGGAGACCTTAAGATTCCTTAAACGAAGACACAGATTGATAACCTCCTAAGTCTGTTCTACGGAAGCAACACGGTCTCTTCGACGGAGGACATTGCGAATGCAATTATTCATAAACGTAAAGTTCCGAAAAACTTAATAAGAATATCAATACTAACTCACGTAAATTCACGGATAGTCTGTAACATCACAATCAAGAAAAGAAGTAGATGGATTAGTTTAAATTTTTGTAGGACACTCCTTAATCCTACGACGGGCAAACGTGTTCAACTATGTGCGGCAAGCGTGTTCAACCTATGGTTTGGGGATGATTCTGGAAACTTGTGGGTTTCTTCTCCTAATTAGACTATATCATTAGATAATTCTTGACAATAACTTGAGAACCCCGTAAAAAATTAGTTTTCATATTAAGTAATTCCTTGAAATTCAAGAATAAACATTCTAGTCATATTTTCGAAGCGTTTCTACCTCCATTATAGAAGTTCTAGGTCAGGCCCTGCAATAAAATTGGATGGAGAATTGAATCTAACCAGTATAGTCTGAATATATGAATGTTTGCTTTTAAGTTGCAAGACTATTTTATTTACCTGAATAACAGGGCACATACTACTTTCCCCCATATCTAGTTGTAGGCACGTTTCACTCGATTTCATATGTAACGAAAACAATGTGAACAGGAGGGTCAATCCATGTTAAATGATCCAGAAAAAATAAGGTGAAAAAATCCAGAAAAAATGGAAAAATTGAAAAAATGTGAATTTTTGGAAGGTCATAACCTGAAAAGGAGACGTGCCTCAATAATAAAATTCTATACACATTATCTATGTATATGCGCATGTATGCACAAAAAGATTTAAGTCTGAGACTTTATCCCTTCTGTTAGAAAATTGCTTTCGAAAACACAAATTTATTAATTATCAAATGTCTAATTCAAGACGCAAAATCAATTAGACGCAATTAGAAATTAATTACATTGAAACTGTAGTGTAGAATGTGCTAAACACAATGTCAGTAGTTTTAAGGCGCTAGACCAAACCAATCATGATATATTAAAGCTTATGCGTAAACGCTTACAAAGGCCAAAAACGGTGAGCGCGGACGAACGAAAATGACGGCAATTTTTAAACCAGACATGGAAATTGTTTTTGAATTATGATTTTCAATTCTCCAATAATACTAGAAACAACACACAAAAGATGAAATTTTTCTGAGGGGTGCGGCGACATACCTGGATCACTAAGTATGGATTAACCCAGGAGTCAGCGCGACTTAGTGAGTAGAGCGCCGAGTTGCTGGCAGGATGTTTGGGGTTCGATTCCCGATAAGGTGGGGATTTTTCATCACACCTGAACGGCCGACATCAAGACTGACTCCCAGGCCTACTCAGCCTGCTGTAAAGTGAGTACCAGGGTGAAATATCCTGGGGTCAAACCGGTCGGGGCGAGATGCTGACCACATTTCCTCCTCCTAGCTCCGAGGTCGAGTAGTTGCGGAGCTTTACCCTCTGCGAACCCCTTGGTCACCTTCGGGGCCTGTTTGAAGTTTAACAATGTAAACAGAATATCAGAATAGTTATGAATATCATAATACACAATGGAGTATCTCGTACAATTATCTACGAATGTTTTTTTTATTTCTTATCAGACCATTGTGTGGAATCATATGGTCAAGATACACCGATTTCAAACAAATGAGTTAAGTCTTTAGTTGATTTAATTTTTAAATTCTGTCACGGGAAGGAAGAGTGAAAGATTAAATAAAAGGTAATCGTAGACACTTCTTTTAATGCTCTAAAGTACAATATATTATTTGTGTGATTTGCTTCATTCAGTTACGCAGAAAAAGAACAAAAAATCTAGGGGTCATTTGCGTATTAATGTATATAATGATTATAGAGGATGATATACGTTTTGCTTCGCTCGTACAGAACCATCATTCTCTATATTTCTCAAACGAAGCACAGAAGGAAATTAATATTTTAAAAAATGTTTCAGTAAAGTTAAGTCTAGTTACACGCGGGGAAGTATTAATTCGATTCAGTCCTTATAACAGCGAAGAGATGATCAAACAAAATCGTTAATGTTGAAATCTTTTCTAAATTTAAATATTTTTTATGCATAAATAATTTCATTTTTAATAACATACGTAATATTGGTCTACATAAATAATAATAAATGAAGGGAACTGACAATTTACGAGTTAAATGGTTTTGAAGTTATTTGTGCCATGTTAAGTATAATACGAAAGATCTCTCCAATATTACCATTATCTTCCGAAATGCATATGAGATGCCAGTTTTGTATAAGAAATCACGAACTATACTAAATCTCAATTTTGTTTGTTTTTTTGTTCGTCTGTTCACACCAGATCAACATAATATCACAATATATTTCATTTTATTTAATAATTCAAATTTATATATAAATTCATATTTAAAGTATATCTACATTGATGTTTCAAACAATGTTTTTGATACTCATGTCGCAAATGAATAGCTTCAGAAAGGTGCCGTGTTTTCGAGTATCCTATATAAGAACATAAAATATACTGTTAATTGATTAATGCTGGAAATGACATGCTGTTTCCCTCACGTCTCGTGAGAAAAATTCCTGCTCAACAGTGCTAGAGCTCTTTATGTGAGAGCGAAGCGACATGGACGTTACGTCCATCGATTGGATATGCTGGAACACCCGCCACCCGTTTGGTGACTGTCGGGTGATAAAACATTTTGATCCCCATGTAGTGAGACATGTCCATACTTCACATATATGGTCATGAGAAACGAACGTACCCATAACTCAAAGGCTATCATTTTGGTTATTAGTGCATATTAGATGATGATGCGCGCTCAAAAGATCAACTGTAGTATGAGGTTCTACACGTAACTCTTTGGACTTTTTATTGTTTTGAGTTGTCGTCTCTCTAAATGTAAAGGGCTGTAACGAGTGTGAGTTCCGATACAATACCATCTAACAGAGAAATATTGGAATTAATTTGAATCTCATTGATTCTGCTCGGTCTGAAAATCAATTTGAGTCACACTTTCTATGCATATGAAAACTTTATGACACAAACTGTATCGCACTCAGCCGAACGGTGTCACATAAGCACATTCCCAGGGGACCAATATCAGGAATTGGGCATTTTGTCAGCAGCGAGACGTGAATATAAAAATTAATATCGAATTTCTAGCGCCGCGAATAACTCGCAAAATTAGTACCATTCAAAAGCAGAACTTTCTGCAGTTGAACTCAGGAGTTGGGTCCATGTTTGCTGTAGCATTAAATAAGCTATTGAAGGTACCGAAGGGTGACGGATCATCTTTTTGGTTCAGTTTGTAGCTACTACTACAGCAATAAATTATTACTTGTACTCACGCCCCTAATTCACCAATGGTGTGTGGATAAAAATATGTATTCTCATTCAACTAACAAAACTATGAATGACTCACCTCATCTCCGATAAAAAATATATTACTAACAATTTTTCATATACTTTTTGTTTCCTTGTATTATACTATGTAACGAGCCTTTCTTTTTTAATTCTAATAATGAAACTGATTTTGAGGGAAAAAGTGTTCACGAAATGTATTTTCTATTAGGAAAAAAACTTGTTTTAAACAATAACTTTTATCATATTTAAAAGAAACTACTATTTTTCCCTTATTACACTATCCAATTCTTATGTTGTTGATCAGCAATATTGGGACTTGAAATATTTAAATAAATTTCTTTAAAACACTTCCAGTTTTATCACTATGTTTCCTCTAGTTAACATGTACAGAGTACACGCGAATTCAATACATCTAGGTGAACCGTTATTTTTAGATTTATATTAAAATTCATTTTCATTTAATTAATTTGGTTGGTTTATGTTCATGAATTCTCTTTTTAAATAGGCTAGAAATTGGAATGAAAATGTCTAAAATGGAACGATTCAAGTTAGTGAACCAAGAACTATCTTTCAAAATTCATGGTTCGGTTTACAATCTGAGACGTTCGTTGATTAAACTAGTAAGTTTACAGAAAACAAATTAATGCAGAATTTTTTTTAAAAAAAGATAAATTCTCGAAAGATGTTGTGTAGAGCTACATGAAGACGAGGAAAAGGCATCGTATGAAATGGGATTGAAATAGACGGAACGAAAGGAATTTTTAAATAATTCTAAAGTGTTTCTGATAAACTAGTGACCTCTGCTGTTTGGAATAATGGGGTTTTGTTGATTGTCTGGGTGCTACGTTGTGTATTTCATGGTGCAGCGTAGTACTGACAAGAAGGGGTCGAAGAATGTTGGGGAAGAGAGATTCAAAGAATAATTGTTCATTTTAATGGATCAAACATTTTGTTTAACTGTAAATGGCATCTTCACTCATCCAACATCATCAGTTTGCGTGACATTTCGCTTGTATTTATCTTCCGTTGAGAAACGAGCTCATTGATATCCACTTGGTCGTATGCCATTGTCTTTTATACTTTCGACTAAACCATTATTATTTTGTCGGGGAAGATTTTTTATTGCTTCACAAGTCTCGGTACGGAGACTTGCTTCGCGATATGATTCTTCCTTTCCAAAATAAATACTCAAAGGTTAAACAAGACAGGATTTATTTCGCAGGATCAATGCGAACAAATGATTGAATCTTAAACAATAAATAACACCAGGATNGACCAAGGGAGGTCAGAAAAGAGAAAGGAAGGAGCATGGCACAAGTAAGTGGAAGTAATGCCAGACTCAGCTCGGGGCCCCGTGTTCGCCAAACACGTACTTACTAGATGTAAGTCCCCTGGGGGGAGGTTGATGGAGTTCTGCTAGTCGTCACAAGATGGCACCTCTGGTGATCAATCCTGCCGTAGCTAGATGATAGCGTTCGAGTATGGTAGCTTGACACGTAATGGTGCTGCTGTACGAGCCTCTGCCTAGTACCGTAAGAAGACGTCTCGTGTCCTTTTGGAAGTGGAGTTAGTTCCGCCGCAGGCCATAAGAGAGCGCTTCGTGATCGAGTTAATTCTGCTGCTGACCGTAAGAGGGCGCGCCTCGTGGCTTTTGAAGATGGAATTAATTCTGTCACTGATCGAACGATTTCGCAGAGCTGGATTTCTTGTTAGAGGTTATTATCGGAGCCGATGTTCACTCAGCAAGAGAATCCGTCGTACTGATTTTATCGTCGTTGCCCTTGCCATAAACTAAACTTTGACAACTGACGACTTTGGCGACGTAACACTGGGTCGAGGTTCGTCTATTGAGGTTCTCTCGAAACTTCTTAATAAACTGGCCCGAGTTCTTGAAGGTTCTTAACAAATAGGCGACATACGCTTGATGGTGCACGCGGCCCGTGCGTCCCATTGAGTCTTCTAATGTGTACAATGTAGAGATTCTCTTGCGTCGTATGTAGAGACTCTCTTGTGCACGGAGTATATTATGCAGGTCTTGAATCTCGAGTCTCTGATACTTCGTCTTGACGACGGCATAAACAATATGGCGCTTATTGCCTTGGCGTGGCGACATGCATCTCTTCTGTGTTAATGTATGAGGGAGTTCATCATATTCACGTGTTAAGGTACGTGTTTCGTCGTATATGTAGTAAGGTACGTCTACAATTTGATTCACCTGCCTCACAAATGGCTTCACATATCTGAAAAATCTTTAATATACACATCGGAATCGTTTCTCTTGGCTACTCAACAAAGTATTGTGCGATGTGAATATTTGTAATTTTTTTAAAAAAGTGTGATAACGATGTCCAGATGAGAATGGCGACGAAACAGCTCGCATCTCCGAGAAACCGGGATTTTCAGCTCGCATCTCCCACTATTGTTCACCATTTCTATCGGGACTTGATTACACAGAAGACCTGCGACATCCGTATGCAAAGGGTCAGTTAATATAGGCCCCACACATGCTGTGCGCACTTCAGCACCGGTTTCACACGTACCTGCGAGGTGAGGACAGTCATCCATATGTTACGAGTGTCGTGAAGAGAATTTAACATTTCAACACACTCATAAGACAAGTATAAAAGTAGTGCAGTTCGTGTTAAAATACTAGCATCAAATTTGTATTAAATAAAACCAAAAAAGTTAATTCACTTGTACATATTATCGTAAACTATAGATTATTCGGAACATATCATTTATAAATCGTAACTGATACTCAATAACAAAAATATCTCAAAATTCGATATATTTTATTTCAATGGATTCCGCCCCTAGGTAAGAGCCGAAAGAGTCCGTATAAACATCCGCCTCTATCCGAAGGAAAATCGGAGAAAAACACGGGCCAGGATTAGTAGCAATATTGCAAATTAAATCGGTCAATTCTGGGTGGTGTTAGTGCATTGCAGCCACCGGATCTCTGCGCACAACTTCGACTACTAGTCCTCATGCGAGGGGTGTGACGAGAGCACTATTGTAAAAACTAACCAAATGTCAGAATAAAAATTATTGATTCTTTTGTTTCCTTGGGGGGGGGGGGAAATGTATCAGAAGAATCTAATGAAAGCTAGATATATTAAAATGTAATTTACTTTATCTTGTGACAACAAATAAGAAACAATCGACTCTCGCACGCAGACAGAATGGCCCATCGGTACACGGGAAATCAATAGCGCAGTCAATTCCGATTTTTGGGTTTGTTGGAGAGGAAAGGGAGTGCCAAGTAGGTGCACTGGAGGCAATAGAGTTTAAAAAGTTAAAGTAGATGCATCTCATCTCTGCAGTAAGTGCGCCAAGATGTGACACAACTCCTGTCAAAACTCGCGGAGTTCGCAGGGCATTCACAAAATGTTGAAGTAGGAGAGATATCTCCACACATTCAACATTTTCAATTAGATATTACGAATTCAAAATATATGTAAAACATACTGGGATTTTTTGACTAGCATTTCGGATGATTTACACCCGGAAAATTTCACTTGCATTCGTGTTTATTTATCTTTTTCTTTATTATTATTTTTTTGGTATTCAGGGGGAGGTGGAATGCCTCTCTTTGTCCACATTTCTTGTCTACGCCCATGTATGGAATTACTGTAGTGCTGGAACCCATTTAATACGTCTTGCGACATGTTTCATAAATTCTATGACGTTGTGCTGCAGATAACGCCAGGGTATCGCCACAAAGCTGTGTATTCCACATATGTTTGGCTCTTCGCTGCATCAATTAGCCAAATGAAACCCATCTGTTTGGTATTACCGTCCCGTTTCAATTACTTTTCATTGATTCTCATTATTGCAATTGGTATAGATACGTCGAATTAACGTGTGGAAATATTTATTTTCGAAACTACATTTGTGTACTTCAGATTCTTAATGTATTTCAGTGGTGTGATATATTTGTGAGGTGTTTTTAATTATTGTTATATTTTAGCACTATTTTAAAGCCCTATAAAGTGTGAATACATAGTTAATCCAGTTATTGAATTTGAAAAATAACAGTGAAAAAAGGATCACGAGTAATTAAATACATAGTACACCGACAAAGAAAACTGGACTAATATTTTCATGTTAAACATTAAAATTCTCCATTCTAAGGTAGAGAGGTAGCTAGTTTAAAATATTAACATATGTTTAGTCATCTGTTCGTTTGACTTTGCTTACAAGATCATTATGCAACCATCTCCAGACATATTCCTAAAAAATAAAGAAAAGCAATGTGTTCCTTAATCGAATTTGAAAAAAAGATTTAAAAAATGCAATCGCATTAACATTCTCAGTATATGGTGACCTTCCTTCAGAGAGCTAATTTGTGCCCGGCTGAAAGCAACCTTTCGCATTTCATTTCCTCCATAAAACGCAGATCCATTCCAAGCGTACTTTGGCGCGATGCCATCCAAACCTCCTGCACGGTGTCCAATGGCGTTGACATCTGTCAAGGCAACAGCTGCGCATCGGACTGCGTCGCCGCGTCGCGCGCGCCATCTGCCGAAAGGCTCTCGCATCTCTTCAGCGCAGATTCGCTTTCTCTTCCTTCATGAAGTTCATGCGACACCTCGTTAATATTGGAGATTGCATTAAACCTCCACCGTGTAATATTGCATCGCTTAGACATTCTTAAAGGCGAAGAGGACGACTCTGGGGCATGTGTGGGTGGCTGAAATGAACTTGCGAGATCTTTCCCTTTGCGCAGTGATTCTCTAACTTTTCAGACCCGCGGCGCCCTTGATCTATTGATCCTATACGATGGCGTTCATAAACAATTATTTGTACTCTATAGAAAAAATTTGATAAATTTTCTTGATAAGATTTAAAAAATATATTATAAAGATATAGAGAAATGAGAAACAAAGTATTAAAGGTGAATAATAAAAAATACAAAACAATTCCTTCATATGCGTCACGGGACTAATTGTAAGAAAAATGTGAAGCAATTTTAATTCATGGTTCCTCGAAACTTGTGGCGCGCATATTAAAAACTACTGTTTGTGAGATTTTATTTTTTACGTTATTGACAATATCGTACAACATATTTTAACCGTAAATGCCCCGGTTACTGACCTCCAAAGTTACTTGAAATGACTCGGTGCAACGGAGAATGACATTCTCACGATGATTGTGATGCGATCACAGTAGAATGGAAAAATATCATCATCCACATAAATAAATAATACACAAACATTCATTGAAATAATAGTTACATGGCTGGAGAGCAAATTAAACATATACACATACCGGTACATATCTATTCATATAAATCTACTATACATATATGCACATATATGCGTTTATGCATAGTAAACTTCTAAGCTCAGTGGACTCCTAGTACCCTAGTAGTACTTTCCCGAAACCACGTAAATATTCGTTTGCGAGAGGCTGGTAAAAATTTAAAATAGTGTAGATTTATGAGAAAAGTTTGATAAAGATGTATCAAATGGTATATATTAGCATGCGCGATAAAGTTTCACCATACAAACGTGCATGTTCTTATATTCATCCTTAGTTTTCAATGAAACATGAGTGTTATAGTAGTCAACTGGACAACATATTACGTAACATAATTCACCTTCTGGAATAGTGAGATATGAGCTCAGGCGAAAATCTTTCTCCAACGCCGTATTCAAGCGTCAGAGAACGCTTTCTGGTCTCAGCATCTTAGTACAAGGTAAACGTAATTTTATTAGCAGCTACGCAATAAGAGAACAAATGAACTTCCTTTTCGCTGAAATCGCAGCTGCTCATTGAAACTCGAAACATACATCCCTAAAGCTAATAAGTGTGCTGTACGTCTTCCAGAATTGTGACCTAATTTTGAAATCATTTGTGAGAAAAGAAGGGTTGATCAGTGCATCTTGTATGAATTACAAATTTGAATACAAACAGAAGTTTTAATTTTGATTTATTTCGGATTTGTTTTACTATACTTATTATTATTTAAGAATCAAGCCAGGAATAATTAGTTCCTGGATTTCTCTTTCAGGTACACATTTTTTATTCTTTATTTTATAATGAATTAATTAATTTGTAAGTTTCGATAGTTAAATAATACTATAATAATCGAAGACACGTTTATAGAAATTTAATATTTAATAATGATGGGCATGTAAAATTTTATTTTTCCAGAAGAAATGGAGAATCTTGGAATAATTATCAGATAATTTTATTTACTTGTGATTTGTATCGTAATAGTATTTTCATCTAGAATATATAAATCTGTCACTAGAAAATAGGAAACCTGTTCCCCACTTGATCTTGGAGACAATAATCTGGTCTCCGTTCACGGGCATAGTTGTGAACGTCTCTTAGGAGAAATTGGGAGAAGACCTTAAAATAGAAAAAGATTTCGCAGCGAGGGCTACACGTTACGAGGGAAACAACACAGGATTAAAGAGTCAGGAGGAGGAACAAGGAGAGATAAGAGGATTTCGTGTCGACGCTAGAGAGAGAGAGAGAGAGAGAGAAAGAGATAGACAACAGCTCACGCAGATAAAAGACTTTTATTTTGAATGTGAGACGTAATACTGTCCTCTTTTTTTGACCAGCTTTAAAGAAACGGAAATGTATGCTACTTAGTAGACAGTTAACGAGTCGTACACTTTCCAAAGTGAACAAGAAATATTTTCTTGTCAAATAAAACAATACAAAATATATTCATATTCCTCATTGGGAATGGAAGAAATAACCGTGGTAGTCACGTAGGATTCTCCGTCGTAAATCGCGTGTGTAAGGAGTAAGATAAATTTATTGGACCAAAAATACTCAGAAATACCTTCTAAAAACGAAGATGACTTTGCTTATTCAAAATGACTTTCAATAAACAAAATATCTGTTTCTACGAATAATGTTTGCTTAAGGCGAAGAAGCTGCACAATAAGTGGTCTGTTCCACGTGAACTTTTCGGTCCGTTTTGTTCGAACTGTCTGACAAGTGCCAGAAACTCGAGTTTTACGACCGACATGGCGGGTGTTTCTTTGAGTCTGAAGCGAACTCTCGATTTGCTCGCCGTAAGCAGAGAGAATATTCCAGTGGAACAGAGTTCCGTTGTAAATTCTTATTTTAATTGTGTTAACTCTATTGAGAATATGGATGTAAAGTGAACAAACATTACTTAGGAATATTCCAAGTTGTATGTACCTTTTTTTTTAATATAACAAAAATATATTAAATGGGTAAATGTTTATAATTTATTGGATAATTTAATATCCTTCCATTTTTAATATTCCATTACAAAAGTTCAATGATTTCTTTAAATTTACACATTTCTTTCCTATATAATTTATAAATCATTAATTGATATATGTCTTTTTGTATAAAATGTTCTCCTACATTCCTATGTACATATAATCTGACTAAAAATATAAATAAGGCATTTGCACTCAAACTCCAACCCATACGAAAAAAATACTAGGGTATTATAATATATTTCTAAGAATCTATCACAACTTTTCTAATGAGAGAAAACGGGATTGATAAATCGAAACGTCATTTTCTTACAAAGACAACACTTCTTACAAAGATAATCAGCATGCCGGGAACCACCAAATATTAACTATTCTGCGTGCCCTATCCCAATAACACTCCTAATTCATAAAATAATCCCTGGATACAAATAACCCACAGTTAGCTAAGTAAGTGCACATAATGTGTTCGGTTCAATACTTTCAAGAAATCAATATCAATGCGTTTGCCTTTATTCGTCTAATGAAAGCATTATTCTTAAGCTCTAAAACAAATAGCTTTTAACAGAAATCTCTTAAATTGCGGTGAACCTCACCGCTAGGTAACAGATTACTTATGTTGAATGAAAGTGTCAATGGTAGACTCTCCCTAGAGGCGAAGGGGGTGTCGCAGGGTAAGCACATCTACGTGCTTATGCTGAAGGTTCCGAGTTCGAATCTCGGTCCCGTCTCCCATTTTCATTCGACATAACATAATTAAATAGCTTCTTGTCTCTCACGTAATAACACGTCACATGAATGTTGCCCTAGTGTGTGTTTTCTTCAAAAGATTGTTTTGTAAGATAGGAACCATTACCGGTAATTTCATGTAGATAACCTAGAAGTGAAATGAAAACTAAAGAATTCGTATTATTCCACGGAAATCGCAAAGTGAATCCCATACACCCGTGAAGAATGGCTGTGTTTTACATAATATTTGAAGTGCTGTAACATTTTAGAAGCTCAAAACACTCGATTGTGTTCTGGTTTTCATAAACTTCTTACATAATACTGCAAGATGTGCGGTTTTTAGAATTATACCTCCAACCACATCAGAAATATTACAGCGTTAACTTGACAAAAATTTTAAAAACATCATTTTTTATTTAATAAAAAATAAACAATAAAAGAAAGAGCGCGGATATTTATATAATTCTACTACTATGTATCTACACTCACAAATATTTAAACTGTACATACAACTTGTTTCAGAAAAAAATATCGGAAAAAGTGAAATTTTCTCGATTTTGAAATCCAAGTTTAGAAGAATTTTTCTCATGGAAGTAAATAATGCAAATATGCAAAATATACAAAGTTTATAAAATGAAATGCGATTCTTTCAATGGTATTTGTTTGAGCTTTATAGAATAAATAGCTCATGATTTACGAGTGGTTATGTAATTGTTAACAAACACGAAAATTTGCACGCGTGGGAGAACAAAAATGGCTGCCACACGTGAACGGTTAGAGATCAATCAAATGTTTTGTATGGATTCACTCTGGTGTTTTAATATCCTTTGTATGGTAAAATAATTCACAGTATCGTGCAAATTTTTCTCTGAATGTTGATGTAAATTTTTGTATGTTTGTTTAACAATAGAAATAAATATATTTTTATGTTTCATTTGAGATTTTTTGCAGGGCTTTACGGTTCGTCGACATCGAGGTCATTAGAACCCTAAAATTCTGTACAGGTAGGGAAAAATGCAGTTACGCACTAGGGAGAGCCAACATGACTCTCCCTGCGTGTGGGACTCGGCGAATGATTCAACCACACCCACTAAAAACCCTCCTGAATTACAACTCAAAACTCAAGTATCAACACATCTCAAAACATTACACGTATCATTACAAAAATAAAATTAAAAAAAGAGGAAAATGAAAGATACCCTAGCGTCGGGATCGAAAAGAACACGAGGTAACCAAGGGAGGTCAGGAAAGAAAAAGGAAGAAGCCTTCCACCAGTAAGTGGAAGTATTGCCAGACTCAGCTCGGGACCCCGTGTTTGCCAAACACGTATTACTAGATTTAAGTCCCCTGGAGAATTTTTTTTAAATTTTGAATTCCCAGTAATGATCGCTTTGTTTCTTTTCCAATCCTGAGCAACACCAGGTAGTTCCTCTAGTACTAAAATACAAAAAAGTTTATGAGACGAGTATAGATATATCAGGTGAAACCGAAGTAAACTGATTACTATACATTCGAAGTTCTTTTATTACAGTTTGGTATCTGATATAGAGTCCGTCCCACGAGAAAATTCCTCGGCTGACTTCCGGAAATAGTGGATTAATTATCTTACGCGCTAAAGCATAAACATTCGATTAATAACAAAAAGAATTGAGTTTCAATGATGTCTGTCTGCGGTATTTCCGCTGGGCGCTCACCTAAAGGAAAAGACTTATGAATGCCTTGTGGAATGTTTTACGCTGAAGTAATGCACAAGACCCGCAGCATGACTATTAACTGAAAATTGACTCATTTTCCAGTAGACTCATTTCCAGTTCCTGTTCTGTGACATCTGGATAGGGTCAGCAGAGGGAAAATGTAAGCAGGTTATGGGTCAGCAGATGACAATGTTTGCAAGTTAGCAATATATGAACGACGCATGCGCAGACTGTACCATCTTTTTCAAGGTAGTAAATAGAAAGAGACTTGCTCGTGCTATGGTCCCCATAATTTTTCGAATAACAATCAGAATTTAAATGCGTGTAAGCAAATTCGCATGAATATATGAAAAGTTTAACGAGAAAATGAAACAGACTTGCGTAATTAAGATATATACCATAATCTTCACGTGCAAATTTTTATTGAAACATTCGATGAACCTTCATTTTTATGCCAAGCTATCAAGTTGATTTATCTTTTTTTTTCTCAGAGCTCATATATTGGTTTCAAGGAAGTTCGCAAAGCAATATCATAGCGAGGAAATTGAATGTACCGTGAATGAAGAAGCCTTTGAAGTACCCGATAGTGTTCCCATAACAAAAGGTTTCCCTTTAATGTTATACGAGGGATCAATATACGTGCAGTGGGAAGGGGTATTTTCATGTTAAAAATAAACCCACAGAAAATGTTCAAATGCTTTCCTATTTATTTCATATTCTGTTCTGCGAGAACATCCCTCGTAGAAAAGAATGGTAATATATTTACCCTATGGATGTCGTGAAAATGAAGACATAAAAAGTAATTAAGAACGATAAATATTTTTGATTATATTTAATGTCGGGGGAAATATTATTGTTGTTGTTGCTATTATTTTTATTATTATTATTTGGACTTATTTCTCAGCATTGCTGGAAGGTATTTCAGTACGCGTCCAAGGAAGTTTTACTTCCCTTACGTTGCGTCTCGTTGAGAAATTTTCAGGTGCACACTTTCCGAATTACATGAGTCGTCCCCAGAATGGTACGACTCCATTCTTTGGACCTCAGATAGATAGGTCTTCCAGAAATTTTCTGTGGGTTTTCTTCTATATATTTGCTGTGACTCAGATAATAATAGCGCAGACTTTTCTCTTCAATCCCAACCTTATTTTGTCTTCATATTCGAGCAGTTTTTCTGCTCGTTGTTCACAACATTCATGTCGTTGGGCACAGAAACATCAATAAGAAGACACTCCTCTCTATTTATTCTTCTTCTAACTATTATTACTTTGTTGTGTAATTGTACTTGCAAGCTTTCATTTAACTCCCTTCGTTCATATGTACGTTGTCGTTCCGTTTCAAAATAGGCAATTGATATTTCGGCCACTTTCCAATCGGGTTGAAATTTTACAGATAAGTGAGGTTTGCATGACAATAGATGATTCTTGTAGCAATTTACAAAAATCTACCCCTAAAGGATATGAAATGGGGCTGTGTGTGTATAATAACTCATGAATGCCTAGAATAATTTCAACCAAACTTAGTACACAGATGACTATCTGAAAACAAGCATTGTGTGGTAAAACAACATTGGTGGTAAGGACAAGGTGGGAAGGGGTTGTGTAAAATAATGGCAAATAGTAAGACATTCGAGAACCGGTTTCACACGTACCTACGTGATAATGTTCGTTATGCGTGTATTTCTTTCATGTACCGTACTTGTAGAGAAGATATGTGATAACTTTCGGTCAGGTGAAAATGGCGACGAGCAGGGAATCGAACCCAAGACCTGCATTTATCACAGGGGTGTTAACCACTACATCACCCGTTCGCCTTTCTCAACTACATCATTTCCTGCAAGACACGGAAGAAATATACGCATAACGAACCTTAATAAGTAGGTACGTGTGAAATATGTACTTCAGTGTTCACAGCATTGTGTCTGGTTCGTCTGGTTAACTTATCACCAGTATGGGAATGTGTCTAGGTCTTCCGGGGTTTAGGTCTGGGTGGAAATTGTGTACAATTGTGGAAGGCGAACGGGTGGTGTATTGGTAAAAACACCTGCGATCAATGTAGGAGTCATGGGTTTGATTCCCGGCTAGTCGCCATTTTCACCTGACCGCAAGTTATCACTTATGTAAATCTATTTCTTCAAAAGTTGACCTTTTCTTATCATGGTTTGTACTCTTTTTCGGATTTTGTGTATCAAACGTTTTGTGTTCCTCGATCTTCTTTCGTTTTAAATTGGGAATACAGAAACATAAAACTAAAACCATGAAACGAGATATTGACAACCCGGTTCAGAGTGCTGTCACAAATTGTCATTGATCCGACAAACCATCAGCTGTCTCTTAAATGTCATTGTTCTCTCCGATAATAATACCCTTAAAAGTATAATTTATCTTCTAGTATAATGGGTCACGAAGTTATGTCACTGCTTAGCTCTTACCTTTCCATAAACTGATAACATAACCTGCTTTCATCTGATTTATGAACTATGAAATAATACTACTCTATAAAACATAAAACTTTTGTACATCAAATGACACAAAATGTTATTTTCAAACTTAAAACACATTATCAACCTCGTGATGTATTATTTAACGCATCTTTTACTTAGCTACCGTCTATTTTCTCGTAATTATGAAAACGGAGTTTTCACACACATTTACACGAAATCGGATGAAATTTGCATACGAATCTTCTCATTGGTAGCACCGTGCTGTAATAAAAATTAAAATTTACATAGAAAATTGGTCTAATAAAAATATTCAGAGGTTTACGTCATACAATAGCACCGAAACTGTATTAAGAGAAGTAAATCGATACATTCGTGTTAGTGCAAAATAACCCGTGAATGGAAACTAAATAATATTATAGTTCGTTTTTACAATATACAAAATGAGTAATGTAAATGACTAATGTCACGGAAAACAGAAGAGAGTTTATAGTATATCATGAAAATGTGAACACAAACAATTTCAACATTTTGCAACTTGAAAAACCCAATTTTAGTTTTTCTTTGGAATTTTTCGCATGTTATTTGTGATGTAAATGCTCCTAGAATTCAAATTTTTATTAACGTTCTTTTCTAATATATTTTAAATATTTATTTGATGTATGTTCATTTTTCTCTAGTAATTATTATTGTAAATATTTGTAAGCTGATCTCTAATATTATTTTCTTCTTTCTGTAATACAATTTAACAAACGCAGACAGTTGTACGTTCAACAATGAAATGATTCGTGCGTCTTTCAATTATCATTCTCAACATTACTACAAAATCAAGGATAAGTTTGAAAATGAGATGTTCAATGTTTTGTTTTGAATTTCATAATGAAACTATAAATTTTGTTTTTATCTAATTACAAATATAATATCTTTGTTATCTGCTTGATTTCCAAATTTCTATCTAGAAATAATGTTGAAGTAGAAGGGATACAAGGCGCTGTCTTTGAATAACACATTTTGTTTTTGACCTGCTAGATATACGTTTTGTTCCACAGTGCTCCGTCCAGGTCACCAGCTCCAGCCAGCAATACGAGCAACACTTGCTCTCAAAATCTATGTCCGCAGCCAACTTTATTTTTACTCCAGCGCCTGCGTTTGGCCTCCGACTTATTGAATCGGCAAAGTGGAAGATGACGACCGGATGGGGAAGGCGCTTCATCTGAGCCAGAGACCAATATGTAATAGTCTTTTTCTAGTTCTCTTCCGTATTTCCGAAACAACATTTACTTGTCTGCGGTTTCCTTCAGAACCGGACAACTTCACTTACAGAAAATCCTTTTCCATGTAATAGCAAAACATTAACAAAAGTTATAAATTGTATTTTCGGTTGGTACAAAAACTTTTTACGCAGTTAAAATATTACTTAAAAATTAAGAATTAAAGTTTCTATTTTCCACACAAAACATTCCAAAATGGAGTATTCCACGCTTTAACCAATGTAGCAGCATTTGCTAGTTTTTGTTTCCTTTTAAAATCATAAATAGACGCGCAGTTAAATCCGTTTATTTTTTAGAATTTGAAAATATATATTTTCATAGCGTGTTATTGCGATGTAGTAGTGCCTCCATGCCCACGCAGGCATGTATTTATTTGTACCATAGGCGATCTGGAGGAAACGACATTATACAAAATGAGTTAGCGAAGGTTAGAGAATATATATTGGTCTGCGACTTCAAAATAACTGGACTTCTCATTTCTTCGGAATGGATACAAATGACGATACCTGTGAGAAGTTGCAGTGTTTATTTAATATAAATCGATATATTTTAGAAAAGCTTAATATTATTGTGTGATCATTCATAAATTACGACACGGTATTGGGAGGGGGGTGGGGAATTAGGGAAACGTGGCTGTTCGTGTTGAGGGGACTGGGGGTATTTTAGAGAGCGCGACGTTGCATATTGCACATCAGAAGTGTTTCAAATTGTCTCCATTGAGGCAAATTTTCCAACAATGAAAATAAAAGTCTTATAATCTGAAAATAAAAGTCTTAAAGTCTTACTGGATTATAAGACTTTTATTTTCATTGTTGGGGGAAAACACTGTTAATTATGGGAGGGGGCAGGTCATTTTGTGACAACACGTTAAGGTAGGTTTTAGCTAGAGGCCTTTATAGTACAGAGAGGCGACAACTCGAACAAAATTCCAAGGAGGATCTTCTGAGCGTGCATCATTATCTAATAGACACATACCGTGAACAAAATGGCCGCTCTTTGTTATTGTTTGCGTCGGTTTCTCTTTGCAATGTCAACAAAATGGCTGTCACCTAACAAAAACCAATCAGATGAGGCGACGTCCATGTCGCCTCTCTACCCTATAAAGAACTCTAGTTTAAGTATAACGTGACGAAGCGTAACAGGGGGCGGGGTGGAATGTGTGTGTGTGGGGGGGGGGGGAGGTTAAAAATCCTCATAGATCGTGTGACGTAATAAGAGAACTATCCCTGTACAATATTATGACATTTTACAGATATCACGATATATTGACTCAAATTTTGTTCATAGACAATAAGCTCAGTATCCTCATTTTTGCTCGCAATGATTTTTGAGCAAATATTCTTCTTCATATTTTCACCAATATAGACATCCCCACGGATCACATGCAAACGTAAGGAAACACACAGAATTCATAAGACAGTTTGCAGAAAAAACCTATGAAGATGACCGAAAGATATCAGAAATCATTGAATAAATCATTCATTTCTCACACTAGTAACAAGTGTTCGGAAGTTATTATAATGCAACCAGATATCACCTATTGTACAAATGTGTGACATATGAAATAAACAACTCCCTCTTGTTTGACGCAAATACGTCCGATTCGTTGGTATGTTATTAACGGTGTTTAATGAAATAATACTAAAGAATTTACATCAGTATCGATAAAGATTCTATACCGAGTACCAGGCGGGGTTTAAATTGCAGAGAAGTACGTAAATTTACCGCACTAAAATTAACGAATAATTATTTTTCGTACACGGAGGAAAAACAAATTAACACGAGCTTTCAAAAGTCTAAACAGAAAAAAAAATTGTTCCAAAAAAAATCATATTTTTGTCATTTCATCACTTTTTTGCTTTTTAATCATCTACTCTTTCCTGCAACTGCCGAAGTTAGATGTAGTGTACCAATTATATGTGTAAACTTGATTTCCCAGGTTTTATGCACTGTTGCATCAGCACCACTGAGCTACAGCGGGCGCATCAATAAGCTTCATATCTCCCATAACGCGACCAATATTTTTCCGTTTATGTTTAATTGATACCAAAGTCCGTAATGCATTATCTTTTTCGGCGGGGGGGGGAGCTTTATGACTCGTCGACATCGAGGTCATGAGACCCCTAAAATTTTGTACAGGTCGGGAAAATGCAGTTACGCACTAGGGAGAGCCAACATGACTCTCCCTGTATGAGGGACTCGCGGATATAATAAATTCGCAATATTGAAGGAATGATAAATTCTATTTCACAATTTTTGTATCAATATTACATTTCATTGCTATCTGCAAAATCAAGGAATGGATTGCAATTAAAATACATTTAAAATTTTTATAACAAAATAATCTTTATAAATATTTGAATTCTCTCAGATTTCACATTACTTAGATCATACGAAAATTGGAAACAAAACAACACAAATGAACACGAACAACAAGGGGCTCATGTCGAAGAATGAAGCGATGACTATATCAATGCATAAAAGCGCTCAGTGACTGATGATTTAGCCGTAATATACAATCTATAAATCATTTCTAAAATTATTATTTACGTCTAAATCTAAATATCTACAAAAAAGAAACAAATTCCCTTATATAAGGATACATTTCACATGTATTGGAAACATCTCAATAAGCCTATTGAACACAAAGCCATATCTCTTGAAAGAAAAAGAGTTATGCCAACTAAACAACGTCTTCTACAACCCATTAACCTACAATAAATCTAGTCTTGTTTTCTGCTTGACCTTCAATAGAACAGAGTTTATGTAAAGAAAAATAAACCTGAACTGAAGAACAAAGTTTGTCGTACTCGAAACCATGCGGAGGCGACTCAAAGTGACTAACGTTTTTCGTCACTTGGTCCCATGTGTTTGTACCACATTTGAAAACACAGCCACACAAAGTTAACGACGGATGTAAATAGCGTGGATTCATCTGGCACACAGTGATGACAAAATTTACAAATAAGCTAATTTTGTTCGAAAACTAAGCTTTCGCATTGGAATATTGATTATTGAAATCGATTCCATGGGTTATTAATAAGACAATATATTTAAGTCATGGAATTAAGTTTCTGCCTTTAAGATAGGAATGCTGTGAATTGGAAATAAATCCACCATATGTTTGTGTGTGTTAAATGAAACTTACCATAAAGATCTATATTAAAATGTTTATGTCAACAAGATAATGTCTAACTAGATATGTAAGTATGAAGAAAGGCGAAGTATTAACAACCGAAATTTTAAAAGTGCTATAAAGAGTGCAAGAAATTTCTGTGCCATGTTGTCGACCGTTAACTTCCTTTATCACGCTTTAAATCAGGCTTGATGTTTCACGTCTAGATCGTATGAACATTCCAGATGCAGAGCAACAAAAATTCTATAATTCAGTGGAAATTTTGAGATCTTAAAGAAAAATATCGACGTTCATAGAGTGTACTTTCCCCTAATTTTTATTACATGCGTATCAATGATTCAATTCAATATCACTTGGAAGTTAAAGAAACAAACATTGATCGTCATTGAGTTGGGATTAATATGAAGGACATGCTGCACTTTCTTAATTTAATATAGTACAACGAATGCAACAGCTATCATGAACATTACCTGGATATTTCGAAATTGTTTAGGGTATTTTAATTATTTTCAGTCCATTATGTCCATTTCTTGGGAAAATATTGTTATTTTATGGCATATATCGATAAAATGGAATATTTAGTTTTGAGTCAAAGTAAATCAAGTCACAGAAGTATCAGTTTTCAGTATTTTGTAATTTTGTAATAATTTTCAAATTATTATGGTTTATAATTAAGAAAAATTCCATTTGCGCCGGATTTCCCATACTAAGAACATTATTTACATTTGGGCGTGTCGGCTGGATCCATGCGCTTCATTATTCGTAATTCTATTACGATATTTAACAAAATATAAATATTCAATATGTCAATCAACACGTATATTGTGCGTGATTATATTCTTAAATCTTTCCACAACATTATTGTAAATAGAGAGACAGACTGATTTGTTAATTTAGATATGTTTAAGAACTAGACCAATATACTACCATATAGTGAAATGACTGATCATGTGATGTAGAAAGGAATGCTAGCCGATCGTAATTCATGCATTACAACTCGGAAAAAGTTATTTTTTCAACATCCAGTTATGTATCAAGATAATAGAAAACTAGTGATGCAAAACCATTGCACATACTTTCTCATATGTTTCCCCATCTGCAGCATAGAGTGACAAAAAATATCGTGAATGTAATTTCGTTGTAGTCAGAAATTGATGTATTTTCGTATCTGCAGTGTGTTTGCTGTCCTGATAAGTATTTTATCATTATCATACCTTTCATTTCAGTTTACCAAAAGTGTATTCTACGTCTGCTTGGTGCATTAACACTGCTAAATAGTATTCAAGCTTCTTGAAACAGTAAACTAATGTGTAAGTAAAGCAGACGGAAATACCGCTAATGTGGATGTAATTCATACTAATTGTACCTTACGTACAGAAAGGTTTATCAAAATCGTTGGAGCCGTCTTTGAGAAATATTCGAAAGAGTACATTGACCTTCATGTAAAGTACCCTTTGTATTAAAGTAAAAAAATAGATTGCGAGCCTTGATTACAAGTCAATTCTACCGTAAATAGGAATTATGAGTTAAATATATACATCTATTTACACAGAATCGCGGCGCATCAACGGACGGACGGACGGACATTAAGCCAAAAAAACCTTTTTCTGAAACAGGGATAACCAAAACGGATATTTCCGTCAAAATCTCGGTTTCGAAGTTTTTCTATATACAGCGTACATGAGAAAGTAATACTATAAAAAGTTTCATACGAATTTCGCCCAACTTCCGATACATTCATGAGTTAAAAATTACTCTATTTTATAAATTATGCATTTTTTCATGTTATGTATTTCACCTTAAAAATTATTAGTTACATCACTAATATTGGGGGGGGGTGTTTTTTTGTTGTTTGAAATAAAAATAAGCACATTTCTATTTTTACCAACTACAGAAAATTTTACTCGAAGACGATCTGAAAAGGCTAGGCATCAGAAGGTGGAATCGAGAGGCGCATGACACAGAGAGATGGAGGNGCGATGGTCGTAGTGCCGTTGCTGCTGCTGCTACTGCTGCTGATGATGATGATGACGAAGAAGAAGAAGATAAAGAAGAAGAAATTTTCACGATTAAGTATTTATGCTAGTACTGCCTTAAATGAAAAAAATATTTTTGGCGTTCCTGAACGGTCTTTCACCGTTTTATTTTTATTTATATTTAAGATATAATTAATTTATTTACTTGTATTCAGGAAATACATTAAGAACGAAAAGTTCTTTTTTTGGCAGCATGTTCTAACACTTCTTTTAATTGATCTCTTGTCCTGACATAAAAGCAAACAACAGCGGATATTCTAGAAAAATAATCTTTTGTGGTTACGAGACTACCATTTGTCCCATTAGTTGTTGTTTTTTCACTACAAATACATGGAACTTTGTACACTTATTTCATTTGCACTTGAATTCTAGACTGAATAAACATTCCGAACTATACGCGAACGATGCAACTTGCGAGACGAAAACAAACAGAACAAAACTAAAATAAACAGAGATTACAGACTTTGCATAATGATATGGCATTGGGTAGCCGCGTTAACTAAAAAGCGAGATCTCATCAGTGCAATGCGAGCTCTTCACCGCCTCTTCGCATAGTGGGAACAGCAAGTGGGTCAATTCCCTCGAGAGTTTAATGCAGCTTAGTGGGAGGGCTAGCTTATGGCGGAAAAGTAATGAGTTCGGGATTTAGTGAATGATTAGAGAGGGAAGTACTTAACACTTTCAGGTTAAACCTTCAGTCGTGATGGAAAAACAAATTTAAAGAAGGACATCGATGAAAGGTAACGCATCGTAAAAAGAACTGAAAGTTTTAGGTTGTCCACTGTGAGAGGAGCGCTGAGTTTTTGGCTCAACGACCCTTTTCATCACTTTGAAACCCGATTCGGTCCGTACATCGCACCCATTAGTACCCTACTGGCTATCACAAAATGAAAAATTTATTAAAGACATATTTATTTAAAGATATTACGGAATTTTGAAATGCAAGTAAAAATCGACGTAATTACAGCAAAAAAAAATCAAAAATAAAATTAAAATAATTCCCAATTTACATATTTTTGTTCACTTTCTTCGAGTTTCGCATTATTTAATTGGCACTGGCACATAATTAAATAATATTGTATGTCATTTAGAGATAGAGTAGGGAATTAAAGGATCCAACATCTGGACGGCTCCGGTTTCCTTTGTGATTAAAAGGATCGGTCGAACAGGCGACCAGAGACTCTACGATCTTCCCACAGCAGACAATGTACACATTTGTGAACTCTGAGCAAAATGTTTGGTATTTGGATGACTCCGATGTGGGGGAGTATAACGTCTTTACGTCTGTATTGATAAGAAATTTCCAATTTCCAATTATCCCAGATTATTACAGACATACTGAAAGCTTCACTTATGAAAATCCATTTTGATTATTTGAGAAAATTCTCTGTACAGCGTTACTCAACTTTTGAACTCAAATAGTTCAAACAAACTTCGAAAAATAAATTTTGACACGTAATAAGATCTTAACGAGAGTTTTCTACGCAAGTTTAGGTTTACGAAGTGCAATGGTGCTTCATCTTGAGTATTAGTTTAGTCTTAGAAGTAGAGAATTGGCATTAGCGTATATTGTGATATTTCAAGACGTCAAAAGTCAACAAATGAAGACGATGCAACGATTACTCATTCTGGTATTCACTGACACATATACACTCTCCCTCTGTCGCTCACAGAATTGACATTGTTTGAAGTTATGCGCCTCTTGATTTTTTTTGTTTTGTTTTGTGGGGCTTTACGGCTCGTCGGCATCGAGGTCATTAGAGCCCTAAAATCTTGTACATGTAGGGAAAATGCAGTTACGCACTAAGGAGAGCCAACATGACTCTCCCCGCGTGTGGGACTCGTCGAATGAATCAACCATACCCACTAAAAACCCTCCTGAATTACAACATATCAAAACATATATATGAAAACATTTAGAACAAAAATTGAGGGGGGACAAAACAATGAGGGTGGGGGAATGAGAGGGGGACAAAACTGAAAGGGGGCAAAAAATGAGGGGAAGACAAAAAATGAGGAAAATGAAAGATACCCTAGCTCTAATAGCGTCGGGATTGAAAAGAACAAGAAGTGACCAAGGAAGGTCAGAAAAGAGAAAGGAAGGAGCCTTCCACATGTAAGTGGAAGTAATGCCAGACTTGCGCTGTTTAATCGAGTTGACCTAGATCTCATTGGATTTATGTCATTAACAACTGCGAGAAGAATATCCGTAGATAATCATAATGATGACTTGGTCATAATACAGCCAGATCGAATTTTGTTTTCATTTTTTGGAAGCAAAAAACAACAACAAGTATTTACGACATCAGAAACTAAACTATCTCTTCACTACAACTCCGCCTTACTATATTATCTATACTCACTTTCCAAACTTCAATTGTGCCAAAAATGAAATAAATACGGGTTTTGAGAAATATAAAAAAATATACAGTTCAGTCACTATGTACTTTCATTCCATTTCCATTAATATTAAAATATCACCTATTAATAAAAAGAAAAAATCGGGAAGAAATAGAAAACAAAGTATTGCTAATTCCTCCTCTAAAAGAGAACGTATTTAGGAGAAAAATTTCACCGAATCAAGAGATGTTTGAATCTAGAAACTCAAGTGTTGGGATGATGGATTGTTGGGGTGGACTGTTAATAATCTGTTAAATCAATGGATTGTAAATGTTTTTTATTATTATTTCAAATTAATTATCATTTTTATTTACGTTTCTTGTGAATAAGAGATCTAGTATTTTTCTGTGATTTAATTTGCCTGTTTAAAACCCACTAATTTAAATTTGTAAAATTATTGTTAAAATACTAACTTGGGTATATAAACGACCAACTCCAAATTCTGGTTTCAACCGGGATTTAATCATTCAGTAAAACCTCATTAATCTTTCAACTTTCGGATAAAAATATGTTGTCAGACTTTGAAGTGAAACGATAAGCCCAGTTTATTACAGCAACAAAACGGTTTTTCGTCAAAACTGAAAACATTTGTTGAATGGAGTGTGCAAATTGCAAATTCGAATTTGCAGTAAGTTAGTAAATGTAGTAATTGTTAATGATGTGACAATAAATGATCATAGTTTGGTTGCTAAAGAGGGTTAATAATAAGTAAAGTTACGTGAAAGATTAAATTCGAGATAAGGAATGAGACTACTCCATCAAATTGAAAAATAAATTTAAAAAATACCAAAAAACACGTTTTTCTAGATTAGTTCACACATTGCATGTACCTGGAGATAAATTAAGCTTGAAAAATATCTTCGTCTTTAAACTATTGCCATTACAACACTCCTCGATAACATGTACTCACTAGGTATGTTGAAATCACCTCCAGCTTATTCATAAGTCATAATGTAATATGTGGTAGGTCAAATAACTAAAATTAACTAAATGTCATGGAAAAGTATTGAAAGCAAGGTAATAAATTTGAATCCATAGTGAGGATTTTTCATATATTATTCTTTATTATTGAAAAGTTTGACACTTTCCTTTTGAAGTAGAATGAAGAATACGACAAAATCATAAGTTGTAACTACTACGTCTCAAAATCAAGAGGAGAACATTGATCATATATTCATTGATTATTTCGTAAACTCTGACGTTTTCTGTCTATAATCGGTTTTTTAGACGCTATCTTATACAAAAAATTAGCCTGCGTATGTTTGTGTTCGCAAAACTCGATAAGTAGTCGATCGATTGACTTGAAATTTTTATTCAACATTGCATTAAAATACGCACTTGTTTTTCTGTAACTATTATATAGACGTCATATCTGTGAAAGGTAAAAGCTTGATTTTTTCGAAATTATATATAAGTAAAATATCACTCACGGACTAATCACGAAATATCAGAAACTAAAAATCCTACAAACTTGAAATTTGGCAAATAAGTTCCGTTTAGGCTGTATACATCCGCTAAGAAAGCATTTTACAAAACTCCACCCCTAACGTGGTGAAATGGGGGTTGGAATGTTTTGTTTGTATCTCCCACCATAACTGTCCCTGGAACAATTTCTACCAAAGTTGATACATTGATGACTGACCATATGAAAACAAGGACCGTGGGGGTAAGACATCCCTTGCATCTGATATTAGATCGGAAACCATACTCTTCGGTCCGTTGAGATGGACAAAAGCGTATCCAGTGCTTTGTAAGTTCACAATACGTCCACATTGAAAATAATATACCCCTAGCATCTCCGGGGTAGGGATGGTAATGAAGGGTGGGTAAGCATAATATTTAAAAAACTATATAAATATTAGTGTTGAATAAATCATTTTTTGAACCCCTGAAGTGAACAGACACCCTTATTGTCGTATGTGAACACGATCACCCCCTATAAAGAATGTTTGCTTTGGGGGTGAGGAGTGAAATGTCAGAATAATCGGAAGTGACCGATATTAGTGTTGAGATCGTATTTTTCGGGGCCATTGAAATTAGTAGTGACATCCTCGAAGACGTCAAAGTTCAAAATCAGCTCGTACAAACTCCTGAACAGCACCTCTAGGGCAGAGGATGCCATGAAAAAAATATCGAACATGACGAACCAGTGACGAGTCCATAATTTGCGGCGTCACTGATGTGATAGTGAAATCCCGATATCGTGTAAGTCTGATCTCAGCCCTCATGAAACAAACGCATCCCTGGAGTCGGGTGAGGAGTGGAAAAAGATTTATGGATAAAAAGAATGAAACACTAATTTTGAAATATAAAAATATGAAAATTGTTTCGCATCCATAGCATTAAGCTTGATGATATTTTTAAACTAACAGTGCCGTTAAGTTTAAGTTGAGATCACATTCCTTCTGTATGAAATTTTTGACTATGTTATATTATCATTTTTATTGTAATCTCTTTGAATATTACCCATCGTCATTACCTCTTTATATCTTCACAACGTGTGTACTTTGTTTGCAACGTTTCGAACGCTCTGTCAACGTCCGTCTTCAGGCGTCCGGCGAGGAATTCGAACCAGGCGAGGACGTTCCGGGCCGCAGTGGTCCAGTGATAACGTCATCGCCTTACGAACCAAAGTACCCTGGTTCGAATTCCTGTGCTGCTGATCGCCTGAAGACGGACGTTGACAGAGCGTCCGAAACGTTGCAAACAAAGTACACACGTTGTGAAGATATAAAGAGGTAATGACGATGGGTAATGTCCAAAGAGATTACAATAAAAATTAAGAACACATAGTGGCACTGTATCCTTAGAGCTGCGATGGGAGATGTAAAAATAACGTAAAAAGGCCAATATTAGGGTGGAGTCCATGGTTATTGTGTATTCTGAGATGAATCATCGTTTTCCCAACGACATTGCGTTACATCATGTATATTATGCACGAAACTTTTAAAAGTAAGGGTTGGGAAGAGCGTGACACGAATAATAATCGAAAATGACTGGTAAGAGAGGAATTTACGAAGATTCGCCCCGAAGGGGGTGAATTAGGAAATTGGTGTGTTAAAAAAACGTTTCTCTTAATTCCGTGAATGAAAATGAGGGATTATTACACACCAATACTATCAAATCACGCCCATTAATGGATAACATTTTTACTGGGTATCAGTGTGAGAAAGAATGAAGTTACAGACATATTACAAAATAAACGCGAGCAAAGCCGCGGGTACTCAGCTAGTTACATATATAATTTCAACCAATATCCATCCTTACTAATATATAAATGCGTAACGCGAAAGTGTGTCGTCTGTCTGTTACCTGATCACAACTAAACCACAGAACCGATAGTGACGCAACTTGACTAGGAGATAGTAAAGATGTCCGGGATGAACATGGTTAACTTTTATTTTTTAATGTGCGATAAAAAAGATAGAAATGGTTTTTGAAGTCAATGTCCATAAAATCGAAAAAAAGATATTTCTATTTGCTTACGGCCAGAGATAGGTGACAACTATGAAAGGCAAGATATTTGCCTCAAACAGTTCTATTAAAAAATGTGTTAAGTGTTTTTTTCTGAGTAAAAGAAAACTATTCTACGAAAAAAATCCCGTACAACGTCGGGTAATCGTATATATAAAAATTCAGCCTGCGTTTTGCCTCGATTCACTTGAAATTTTAATACAACGTCGCATTCGAATACGAAAGTGATTTTGTATGTTTATTATATAGATATCACACTTGGGAATAGTAAAAAATGAATTTTATTCCTAGAGGTGTATTAGGGTTGATGAGATTTTTAAAATACCAATGCCGTTAAGTTGAGATCACATTGTTGCACGGTATCGCAGCACCACGTTGCTTAATCATCTATAATTCCTCGCTCACGTTCGAACGTAGATAGGCTGCAGTTCTCGACAGGCAATCACAAAAGCTCAAAGGAGATCAAACCGCACTGATGATGAACGTTTAGACGAAAATGAACGTGTAAGAACTTCTCCCAGGCGAGCAGAAGAATTGACAGATCAGCGGGAAAAAAGACTTGAAACCTTACGAGTTGAATCGAGACGAAGAGCTGTGCAATCGTCTCAACAACGCCAAGAACAATGAAATCAACAGCAAAGACGTGAGAATTAGTAGACAAGGTTTTCCAAAGCACCGAAACAAATTTTGAAATCACGAATACCACTCACTCCTCCCAATATGGGGTTCGAGTTCAAACGACTTCAATTTCCAATACGTCTAGCGTTAGCTATGACTATCAATAAAGCGCAAGGGCAATTTGCAAGTGTGCAGTTTGAATTTAGAAAACGATAGCTTCTTTCATGGGCAATTGTACGTCGCATGCTCCAGAGTCGGTAAACCATGTGATCTTTATGTTTACGCAGAAAACGGACAAACAAACAAATATAATAAAACCACTAGCTTTACAAAAAAAATTATTTTTTGTAAAACATGTTTCTCCTTCCTTTCTTTTATTCACATACCTATGTAGCAAGGCTACATATACAAGTGCATCAAGTGATTACAACCTCCTTTCCGTATTAACGAGGTATAACTATATTTATTATAAACAACAATTAAAATGGCCATTAACAATTTTTTTTGTTCCGAGAAACAATGAACAATAAATACGCTAAAATTAGTTTATCGTCTTCTACATGGCCATACCCAGTTTGTAATTGCTTTTTAACAATAAATTTATTTTTAAATTACACAGGTACGTAAAAATAAACTCTAAACCAGGGGTGTCAAAACGAGAGGTTTCTTGTCTGGCAATGGACCAGATCCTGGACTATTAGACAAACACTTTTAGTGTATTCTTTTGGTAATCAACGTTCGATTGAAAGAAGACAGGTATTGTTGGTCAAAAGTAACTTCACACATCCCCGATGTACACAAGAAAGGCAAAGGTTTAGACATTCTAAACATCGGGAATTGAGATGTTTTCTTGAAACTTCTATTTAATCTTGATTTATTCTATATAAATTTATTCTATTTTCAAACGTTTGTGGAATCTTACTACATAATTATACCCACAAAGTAATAATGTAGATGTAGTATTTATTATCTAATAATGTAAATGCATACCTAGTAATGTAATACATTTAGTAATCAGGTACATGAGGTAGTTATTTTGGAATAAATGTAGTCGTTCCACTTGACTACCAGACTTTTCAGCTCAACGCTCAAGTCAAAACGTTTGGAGACCCCTGCTTCATGTTCATAATCCTGTACTTAAGTTCACTGAACATATTCTGTAGTTGGCGGCAGGTTGTTAATTAGATCTTCACTTATGCATGCGACGCTTCTGGGATCTGACTTGTATTCAACCGGAATAGGATTTACTCCTTGCTACGCCAATCCTTGTCTCTATCCCTTCAAGATCCTGAAACGATCTGGTATTACAGTACTCCGTTTAACGACGAACACGGTTTGGATTGATTCAAGGTTCTGCGAATGTCGTATGGGACTTGGTTATATACTAACAATACGTGTTCTCACAAGGAGATCATTACTCCGTCTGTTAACATTACAATGCTTCATAATTTCTAAGGTAGGTATGATTTCCATCTCTCAAGATCGAAGGAAACACGCCACTATGTTGATTTTCAATTAATTCAAGTCCATGTTATATAAAATTTACATTTTCTATGACTTCGAAATGTTATACATGGTTTATATGTTCTACGTCACATAATGTTATTAATAATTAGTTTTAATCCTTTTTTTTGTCATTTTAATGGTACGTTTATATGTATCAACTAGTGGTTTTAATTGCATAAAACTGTTAATTAGTTTCACAAAGTCATAAAAATGGAGACTTCTGCTTATCAAGTGAAAATTAAGTTAATAACTTTACCATTCAGACTGTAAATATTTCTCATCAATAAGTGAACAAGAAACTTGGGTACGTATACTAATATATGAGCACTAAATTATACAAAAAAATGCAAATCTGTATTATGCTGATTACTCAATTACTTTTTATGTTTTGTGTGAATAACAGTTAATGGGAGACAATATGATGCATGTTATGATTCGGAACTGAAAGTCCATTTGTTTCATTCAAAAACAACATGGACATCCATGCACACACTTTGCGCAATAATAAATTTTATCTTAACACAATTTTCAATTCCTACCGTAAAATATAAACATTTGAAAGGTAAGTAGAAACTCTATTCAAAACAACACTATCCAATTCAAATCGATTCCTCGTGCCAGCCGACAGTTTACACTGTAGTCGAACGCGGGCTAATGAACGCATTGGCACGCACTTGATCACGCGGCGCGGCGCGCAAAAAAAAGCCGGAGCACGAACGCGTATGCACACATTCAAGCGTAAACTCACACTCACATAGTTCGAACCCTCTCTCTAATCTTTGGATTGAAGGGTAGGGAATTGGAGGGGAGTCATGGTGGAAAAGATAACAAAAGCGAGGCGCCGGAAGATAAACGTTGGGAGGTGCAATGTTGGTTCAATGTGTTTGCACGTACACGAGAGGTGAGCAAAGGGATGAACAGGAGAGTATGGGCGGTAGAGATGGGGGGAGGGGGAGGCAAAGGCGTAAAACAGTTGACGATGTCAAAAATTAGAGTACGTTGGAAAAATTTTGATTCCGTTTTGTTCTGTAAGTTTTTATTTTTTTTACGTAATTTATAAAATGTTTTAAAATTTCAACCTAAACCAAAACAAAGTATTTCTAAAAAAAACGTGCGACGTACACTTTTTGGTTATTAATAAGTTTATTTTGAAATGATAAAATTAGTACTGTCCTCATAAACAGAAGCATGTTTAGAATTCCAACGGATTCTAAGCATCTTATTCGAAGAGAACCGAAGTTCGAATCTCCTTCCTGTACTCAATACTTGAGGTGGTATTCAAATTTCATTGTCATTTAAACGAGTTGTAAATGACGGGTTAAAAGTTCATGTAATTGGAGCATGCCTCTGCACACTAAACGCGCCTTCAAAAAATCTATGTTTTTGTTCTGAGTTAATTACCATAGATTGGGATTCTCCAGTGTAATCCACACTTTCGATATGATTTGAAGTTTTTCTTATTGCGTGTCGCTTCCAAACAAAAATAGAACATTGAGGCTTATATACGACTCGCTTATCCCCCGTTAAGAGAAGTTAATTCATCAACACAAAAGAAGGTAAAGAGAGAAAAAATCAACTCTTTTGTCTGGACTTCGCGATATGTAAACAAGGAAATTAAAAGGAGATTTTATCTGGGACAAGAAGTAGAATTACAAACGCTAACACCTCAGGAGAGGAATTTGTTTTCCGCACAGAATTACAACATTACCATAAGTTACGGAAGTACAAGATAGTGTCAAGCAAATAACTATATGTTTAAAACTTTGAATTGCGTTATCTATTTTATTATTATTTCTATTAAAAATAGTAATTAGAATAGAAATTACAGAATTAAAAACTGTAAATCATTTATCATAAGTTGAAAATGTATTAGAAATATGGTGTGTAGTTTGACTGGAGTTCAAAACCGTCCCTTTAGAAGCTTTTTTATGAGAACTTGTACAAATATAGGATTGTTTTATTCCAATGTTTCAGAAGGAAGATCCAAATTTTCTTAGTCGATATATAATTGTTTAGTATACAAATGTATCCTTTACTATAGATATAATAATTGTTCATTTTTTCATAAAATATAATTCATGGCATTCGAGAACAATCACCAGGACATTCGATAATACTAAAAATACGATGGTGCTCTTCGCAACTTTGCAATTGTGATGTAACTTCGCAACTGCGTTATTCTGAAGCCGAGAGTTCTCCATGATTTGGATTTGGGGAGAGGGGGGTGGAATTGTTTGGGTGGAAGGGTTAATGGGAGAGGGGGATACGTCTATGTGCGTGGCACGTGGTGCTCGGTGCGCACGCGATGCGGTGTTAGTGGCTCGATGGGCCAGAAAATCGATTAGCCCTGTGACCTTCACCTGGAATCACACCGTACCCCTTCCTGTGGGAACAAAGCCACACCCATTGGTAACAAATCCTTTCACGCATATTATATGGGACTTATATGACTTAGTTACAAGTATTATTGTAAATTCTTTTATTTTATTTTCATTCTTTACTCCTACGACAAGACTTGTATATATTACTTTTATCTTATCTTTCTCTTCTTTGAGTATCATTTTAAATTTTTATTTAATTCTGTTCTATATATGCGTTATCTGAGCGTTGGTTCACGTGGTTCACCACGATGAATCGATAGTTGCAATATATTATACAAAGATGATCATGGATAGTTGGCAGCATATTGATTGGTATATGATAAAATTGAATATATTGTGGTATAATATCACCAACCTTAATTTTAATATTATTATTATTATTATTTATTAAAGCAAACGTCTTCAGGCTAAGAATACAAAACAAAACAAATTGGTTATAATAATGATAAAAAATAGAAAAGAAACACTGGAGATACTATGCAACTAAATTAAGTAATATAATAATAGCATAAAATATACTACGATAAAAAAATCACAAAAAATAAAAATTGCAGTCATTGAAATATCAAAAGATACGCACATTTTAAAATAAAATTGGAGCCATCCATTCATTTCTACGAACTATTTGTCAAGAATATGTTTCAATAACATATCAATAACATAAAATCAAAATTAAGGAGCTGTGTTGTATACAACTCGCCCCTCTTTTATCTTGATCTCAAGTTACGGAGTGTATTTTAGCAAGAAAGTATGTTTTGTAGAACAGAATTTAAGATGATTTTATTTCTTATCCAAGTACTACAATAAAGTTAGAGGAAAAATATCTTCAAAAATTGAAATTTGAAGATATTTGAACTGAGACTCTTCATATCTGAATGAGCATCCTAGTAGACCATACAAATTCTTAAAAACCCATTCAAGTATTGCATTCATAGCTGACCTAAAGATCGCATACGCAGAGTTTTTTTATTTGGTCAAAATAAAAGAAATTAACATCAATTATCGAACGGTTGGTATGTATTTACACATTACAGACCCTTCGGAAGAGTTAGTACAAAATATATCAGTACACCGTAACGAATGCAAACATATCGAAATATAGACTCGTCAATATCTCTTAAAAACCGGTATATTTTTCTCTTTCGAGAAAGAATTCATTTCTTTAAAATATTGATTTTAAAGCAAACAAAGGTTCGTCTTAAACTAACAAACAAATACGTACCGAAATTGATACTTTAAATCGCCATTGAACTGTTCCATTTGTTAAATTTAAATTCCGTAAACTAGATGTTCACAACAGATAAAAAAAGTCACTTCATACCTTATACTATCATGAATGCTACAAATAATCGAGATGAGTTGCGAGAAATACAGTCAATGTATTTTTTAAAATTCCCTTTCTTTCAATTTTTATTTAAGAGAATACCTAACTATCTTTCTTTTACTTATTATTGTAGCCTCCAAGACAAAATGGGCTGAAGTAAAGTTCTATAAGAATATATTTGCATCTGACTTTGTGCCATTTATGGAAGTTTGGTACGATATATCTCTAACTCGTAAGTCGGGATACAGATTTCAATGTAAAATTTATCATGTTTTTCTTCAGAAATCTAACTTGTTTTCTTTAAAAAAGCTGTAACAAACGTATCTTTGATGAAGTGTCGCAATTTTTTAGAAATTAATTTATGGTACCAAAATTATATAAAAAAAGGTTTTCCTGAAGTTATTGTGTGAGCAATTTTTTTCTCGGACACATACACGTATATCGCACAATACTCTTCAACTTCATGGAACATACGAAACACTTTAACTGAGTTTGTATGAAGTTTGCTTTACGCCGGATCTCGTTTGAAACTAGTACAAAACATATCTTGACACATAACCATCTACTTTTAGTACATTACTCACAGGAACTATTTGAAAACAAGCTTGAACGGATAGTGAACCTTCCACTCAGGATAGAGTAGAGTTAGAGATGAGATTTCAAAAAGGTGCAGTAGAAAGGTGAAAGTTGCTTGGTGATTGCAATTTCGTGATTCACTTCACTGTCAATGATTTATTTTACATTGCTGTGATCGTAAATAAAACACTAAATTGAGAAAAAAAATTATGTTTGTTTCCATTTTTTATTAATGTGGAGCGATAGTTCTAATGCCCTAAGAATCATTCATTTCATTTCAATAGGGCGCTTTATTTACAAAAATTATTATGGAGTTTGCTAGGAATCAACACAATGAAAAATGCTACGTAAAAACGTTTAATGGAACATTCTACTTCAAAGTCGTATAAAATTATAAATGTCCTATTACCATTTACAAAATTATAAAATGTCCATGAACTACCCTAAGTTCCAAATTTTCAAAGTTCTTGTACGACTAACAAAATAGTTCATTTTCAAACCATTTCTGTGTAATGGTGATGACTGATGCCGAAGCTGAATATGGATTGGCAACACAAAACATGAAACTAGATTTAGGAATAACTAGGGAAAAGACTTTGCTATAAATTATTCAGAAATATTATCACTATTGTCAGATAATTTTCTCTTTATTACCTCAGCTTATGTGCTTTGCTTCTGAACTGCGTGACTTTACGTATAGCTTACTTCTCTGAATGGCATGTTGTATGATGTATTTCGGTTATCGGTATATTTTAAACCATTTTAATTTTCATTATTTATCATGAACGCATGAATACACAGATATTCGATCGACTTATCTCATCTCGCAATACGTCCATAGCGCTGTACATTAAAGCAAGTAGCAATCTGTGAACTCCACTGTATCTAATGGGAATAGCGGGACAGCGCGGTACAATAGCGTGACTCTACAATGCGGGAAAATTGAAAGTTTCATCCCAAATAAGGGAGAACTGGATAAGATTGCTTTTATCACCTTTCTGAGTCATGCTTTTTTTGTGTGAAAACTCTTATTTCTCAATATCTTTACTTAAAGTATTGTCGAGTATAAAATATCGCTTCAAATTTCCTACGTAAATTATTTTTAAGGCTCTCGCAATGAAATTTAACATATCCCCTCTTCTAAAATAAATAATTGGTACTTGTATTAATTTTGGGGATTATAGCGGCGGTAACATTTCACCAGTTAATATTTAAATGAGAACAAAATACCTCTAATTTTCCGATATTACAGATCTTTTAACATTTACTGTCAACATAAATTAATTTTGAACCAATACAACACTTCTTATTATACTTCTAAAATATGTATAAAAGCAAACTTTTGTTACTCGCCAATGACAATATTTACGTACGTTAAAAGGATGTGCTACAGATAGTGGATGAATTTATTTGATGGAGCATATTTATTTCCATGTTCGTCATAATTTAAAGTACATCATAATGTACTTCGTATTTGGAGTACATCATAATGTTTTGGTTATGTGCTTGAAGTGATATGTTTAGACATGAGGAGGTTCAATTGCGGTTCCCAAGAGCTCTGATGATGACTAAACAAAGATCGAATCGCAGGCGATATGTTGAATGATGTATTTAGTGACCTGAACTCAATATAATATTCTTATAATATTACCGTATGATATATTATTATTCAAATATTGTGAAAAATTTCTATACTTAGATGAAGATTTTGACTAAAAGAGTATTTCAAAGGATGTTAAAAATATTTTTACTAGGTTATATCCCTAAATTGCATTTTTATCGTTGAATGCAAATGTTTAATTCCATTTTTCCACCTTCAGACCTTCTACCATGGCTGCATAGTTCTTTGATATATAAGCAAGTGTTCTATATTTTATACATTTAAAGTTCATTCTGTAGTTGACTGCATAGTGCACATTCTCAGATCCTTTATTAGTTATCTTCACTTGCATGAAAACAACCTCCTTATTCCTACCACGCTTTTCTTATTTATTTCTTATATCAAAACTTGAACACCATTTTTTTCTTTCTTGAGGTAAGTTTACGTTCAACTTAGAAACCCGTTTTGAACTAATTCTTCATACACCATTGCATTTCCTTGTTCATACTACACATGTTCGTCACACACAGCCAATTATCTAGGTGAATTATTCCTTAAATATTCTGTGAATGTCATACAAGTAGTAAAACTATATTTAGTTACCACTGGTAGCTAAATTATATTATAAATGTTAGGTCTCTTTTGTCAGAATTGAGGTTCATCTGCTGCTGGAATGATTTAGCTATATCAATCTAAAAGAAATATCTACAACACGTTCCAGAAATTCTCGTAAAAATTGGAGGGATGGTAGAGGACATTAAGAGGAGCAAAAATCAAGGTACACATGTCGGGAGATGACTCTGGAATAAGATATAATGAGACAAAGACAATACAAGACAAAAATATTTGTAAAACGCTTTATTAGGGGAATTAAGGAAGTGATATAAGTGTTCAAAGTTCAATAACAACAAATTACAATAGATGCTCCAAGTTCTGCCCATTAACAACGTCGTATGCACATGTTACTTCTTCAATTCCACTAATAGAGCACTTTACATGCCTTATTTGTGTTATTATATCTCCCTCGGAAGACATTTCCAGACATGTGTACCTTTATGATTTTTTTTGTTCTTATTAATGTGCTCTACCATCCCTTAATTTTTACGTCGAGTTGTGGGACACCTGTATATTCTTTTTTTCTTTAGATTGATGTAGCTACATCATTTCAACGGCAGGTGAGCCCCCATCCTAACGAGACAGAGATACGATGAGTTTTATTTATCTAAAATGTTGTGATAACCTCTTTCATGAAAACATTATAAACAATACAAGCACAAAGCCCGACATAAACGTAATTGGTGCGGATGCTACATCAGTTTCAAACAGTACATGGATCAACCAAAGCAAAATGTCCAAACCTTCTGTGATTGTCTACTTTTCACCTACACGCAGACACAACCATTTCCTAATTAGAAGTGTCTCCCTAGTTTGTACTTCCACGAAACACAGCACAAAGTCACTAGTAAAAAAATAAAGGTTATTTAAATGACTGACTGAAATGGCTGGTATTCTCTGCAGCAACAGATGTATTTCACCTACAACGTACATTAATTCTCTAAAACGTAATGCTGTTCATAAATTGCCGAATTTATCTAGAGACTTTGAAGCAAACGTAGAAAATTCACTCTTAACAATGCAATATCGAATCACAGGAAGGTGAGAATGAAGTAGGAATGACAGATAGTCGAGAGTGCTTCACAATAAATTGTTGTCACTTTCATCTATAAAACAATTAATCAATCGATTAAAATTGATATAGCGAAGTACTCGTAAAATTTGTAATTTTTATTTTTTAAATAATTTAAATATTTCTATATACCTGAAAATGTATAAACTTTATATTGTGACCATAGAGTTGTTAAAAACAAATAAAAAAATTTAATTGTTATAAACAAAAAAGTTCTTAATTTTTTTAAAAATAATAATTAAAATGTGTAATTCTCACTACATCCTAAGGGGAGGGAACCGAGTACTCCTATTGGAGCCACCCACAATAAAAACACTGCACTCTGGTGTTCGAGCAACAAACAAAACACTATTATTCATAATGATTCTAAATTAATTGATACACAGGACACTGGTAAATGGTCACAATGCTACACATTACTTCGCCTACTGCGCTCTTGGAATGTCTTATTGAAAGCCTTTTTACATAGTACTCACCAAGATCTTATTGATTGTGGGCTCCTCTGTTCATTACGCTCTCCTTACAATTAAACACTTTAACTCTTGCACTCGACCTACTGACATTTATTTAACAATTTATGGTTTACAAGGCCAAAATAAAATTAACAAATTCCCTCTACACTATTACACAATACATAAGATGTCTCGTGTTGTCGGACTGGATGAAGACATGGCCACTTTTGTGTTCCTTGTATGGACTCCCGTTCCTCGTGCCTCGTTAATGTTCGTTCCCTCTCTTCTGCCTAAACGATTTTCCCCATGCCATTAACTTCCTATGTCTGTCTCGTTTCAGAGTTTCCCGACTCACTTCGTACTAATTTGTTATTTCGTTCTTTGCAACATTTACTGTTATAATTTGTTCACTGTATTAATGCGCTTAGCATGTCCTCTGACGGATCACAGTGTAACTTATTTTCTATTATCTATGCAACGACGATGCCTTCTCTGGCTTACTAATTTGCTGAAGTGACCGTTGACGGCTCATTAACTCCTAAAACGCAAATTACTGGACCGGTTCGAGTCCCTTACTCGTCTGTTCGAACTTTTTCACTGCACGAATTCCCATTTGTCCTTTTCAATCACACGATTCTCTCCTGCACACAAGACAACTTCATGTACGCGATTGTGTTCATGGGCTAATTAGTTGCTATTAATGTTCGCACTTTTCACGCTCTGATTTATGCATTAATTGCATCGAGTATCAGTAGTGATCGTTTCCTGATTCTTTTCGGAAAGCCTCACTTGTGCTATCACAACTAATGAACAAATCCCAAAATTCAACAATTCAAAATATTTAATTTAATATATAACTGATTAGTTCATCTTACTATCACCGCACTGCTCTCACTACGAACTTGCGTTCATCACAAATTTCGGCGTGCGATCATTAACGCGTCTTTCCACCAAAAATTTTCAGTCAGTTTATCAAAAAGAACTTTCTCGAAATTTTTCACTGTCTCATCACAGAAAAAAAATACTTTCGCAAATTTTTCCCCGTCTGACCACTGTGCTTCTGTGTCCTATTTTTTTATAGACTATTCGCGTCACGTGACGTTCCCCTTCCTATCATTCCTTCCTTCTACTACAAGCCCTATGGTTCTTTCCCCCCTCTTAATTGTAATTGGAAGTTTCCGAAAAGATGTTAGTTGCTTTTTCATGTTACCAATCACACGATTTAGCTCCACCCACCGTGGTTTTCTATTGGTTGTTCCCACTCTCTCTACTTCCAAGACTTCTACAGCTAGACGAAGGTCTGTCGGCCATTTTGTTATTTATACTCTGCACATCTGCTCTGTGCGGCATGCTTCTTAGATCCCATTTTTTATGGATTTATGGCTAGGCGGCGCGGTTCCCTCTCCGTCTGACATCACTCATTTTTGCTACAACTCGTACTGACCGTCGGCCCTCCTTTTGAACCCAAATTTTTTATTACTTCCTTTTTAATTTCGCCCTCGTATGTTTTTGCTGAACCCATTGCCCCAAAATTTCACACTTCAAAATCTTTTCTTCCCTTGGCGAGCCATGTCCCAAGAGACATGTGCCGTGAGCCTTTTGGTCGTTTGTCGCAAACGTACACCCACGTTGCTTTGGGAAATAATATTCCCTGACATCCGCTCTTTTTTTCGGTGCTCTCTTTTGTACTGAATTTCGATGCTGGTTTTCCTAAAGATTCAAGTTCAAACTTGTCTGCCTCTGAACATGTGTCCTCGTCGCTATTCCTTTGATTTTTTCAAATAATAGATTTTATAACTTTTTTGTACTCCAAAACTTTCTACAGAGCCTGTGATGTCGCACCGACACTACGCTTCAGACCACCCAGGTCCCTTTCTGCTAGCTCCCATGTTGGCCCATGATTTTATATTAAATTTTGATATTGGATTATCAATTAATTCAATCCACGGTCTCAATTACATTAATTTTTAAAATAATTGATCTCTTTTTATATAGATGTAAATAATAGTTACAAAAGCTACGTCTTAACGAAATTTACATTGGAGAATGTATTTGTTTACTACTTCAAAAATTATTTTTGTGAGCTCTTTCTTTCCGAGTTAAATACTCCTTTACGTCTTATTACATGCCTTTTTCAAAATAATAAGCAACTCCCAAAAATATTAATTATTAAAATTTTATTGAAATACTACTACATCTGTTTGGGAGAATTACAAAATTATTCTATTCTATGGTTTTATTCGAGAATACGTTCAGTGGATTGAAACCAATCCATCATGACAGTCCATGGTATGATACTATGAACGACTTTATTCCAATAAAGATTCCTAAAACTCCAAAATTTCAATAAAGATTCCCAAATTTTCCCACAGAATTGAAAGAGTCACTCACGTTCGTCCTCCTTAAATGATTGAGAAGTCGCCAACTCTATGAGTAATTGTTCGATCAACGATGCAGTTAAGAAATATAAATTTATTTAGTACTGTTATTTGATTTCTGACATCTCCAGACACCAACACGTCAAGATATCTTCTGGGCATGGGGTGCAACTGCGCAATTTATTGATTCCCATTTCAGAATGGTGTGATTCTAGTATTGCATTTATTACTGGCATCACCACGCTAGCGAATCACCGCCTCCCGCCATCCAAACAACGTATCTTCTCTACCAGTGGGGCAGGGTCCGCATTGCAGACCAAAGTCAGTTAATGCCTGAACAAACAGCTGCTTGCAGATACGTCTTCTTGCTAAACATACTACACTCACGAAGTGTAACGCTTTATCTGCAACTGCAGGTAGCATAAACCTACCACGTCAAGAATAGAATTATAACAGTTTTTTTTAGCTCATGAGTGTAAATCTTTTAGATAAAATGGTGACCCTTGACCTTCTAATTCCTCCAACAGGTAAAGCAAGAAAAGATTAAGATTAATTTTATGAAATGTAATAAAATATGAATGAAAATGAAATAAATCAAGTTTTCAAACGCTGTAAATGTTTCACCATTAAGTTAAATTTTGCCATATATGACACAACGATGAATATGTATTCATGTGTTACACTAATTGATGACTTTCATACAATAAAACTTTGGTCATAGTGTTCTGAATTAACTCTCAAAGTGAAGCGTTTCTGATGAAATATTCGAAATAAAAAATATAGGCAGAAAGGGTACAAAATGCAACAGTACATGTTCTGAAATCAAAGTGTTAATATTAAGAGAATTTAGACAACTATTTTTGTAATCTGAAGCTTCAAAACGAAAATATGTGATTTTGTCATTATGTCATGTATAATACAATTGTTTCGTTGTTAATTTTAAATTTCTTCTCTATGTTGGACACACAATATTCATTGACTATTATTGAGGGCAAAAACTTGCAATTGCTTCATAATTTCTATGCTTTTAATTAACACGTATCTCAGATAATAGAAAATTGCAATACATTTTTACGTAATTCATAATATAAAAGTACTTTATAATTTCTATTCTATATGCCAACGCATAACTGAGAATTAAAAAGATCACTGAAAAACATGTGACATCAGCATTTCTATTATAACGTTAATAGGAAAATTTTAAACAATCACAATTAACGCGTGCGACACAATTTCATTACTTTATATAAATATTTTATAAGGACAAAAGTACAAATAAATTTTGTGACAAATAATTTCCGCACTACGTATCAACAGGTACGTGACAAAGGAAGAAAAGTACAATCATTTCTGTACTTTACATAAACACGTAAATTAGGACATTTGGAAAGAGTATAATTAAAAGAGCACATCCTACATATCCACACCGTGAAACCAACGTAGAAACATTTTTTATCCTCGGGAGACTTTGAAGAGAAGCCAAATGTCCCAAACAAAGAGAACGCGTAGGTGTAATGACAGTGCACTTACTGAAAATCGACGACGCGTTTGAGCGCAAAGCCTCGGTAGAGTATTACGCTCCCCTGGTGTAACAAATGGAGCACAGTAACTGCTTTGACATAAGAGCTTCTACATATACAACCGTTTCCATGGTAATTAGTTGTCAACTTTTAGTGGCGTTGTTCTATAGAGGAGAATAATTCTAAAAATTCCCTTATTCAGCTGCGGTTTATTTAATCTAGAAACATCGAACTAAAATGAAGTGAACCACTAATTGCATTGATTCAAGCACTAATTGCATTTCTCGATGTACCAACACGCGGAGAAGACGTATAACTATGCTCCAGTTAAATGGTGGCGCGAACCGAAATTCAATCGCAAAGGTTTTGTCTGCTACATTCGATTCCCAACTCAATTCTTGCACCATTCCGGGCACGTCACCATTCTCAACTGATCATAGTTACCTCAAATAATAACCATTTCTTTTATAATAAACCTACTGTTTTGTTTCCCAGGTTAGAAATTTTGAAATATATTTTCTCTTCAAGAGCACACAAGCTGCAACCGCAAATTATGTTTGAGAGAAATTCCACCCGTGATATAAAACCAAGTTACGACCGTACAATCACTGAGGGTATCAAAATTTTGACTTTTTAAATATTTCTCAGGAAAATTATTATCTCAACCCTTTTTTTTTCAAGTCAAAGTGCGGACTTATGTTCTTGCAGCATATGTGTTTGATTTGCATAGAATTTGATTTACCTGCTTATGAACATGTACAGAATTAATAACAATTTGTTAAAGTTAATATATCAGTCACTGTATGTTTTAAACACGTTACTTCTATAATAATACTAAGTGATTCTATTCAGTATTTGTTTGTTTTTTTAATTACAAACGTCTTGCATACACTGCAAAGTGAATTGATGTCTTAACTTTTTCTAGAAATTACCTTTTCATTAGCAGAAAAATAGACTTAAGGCAATTTTATTAACTTCGATAAGACGCAATAGTCCAAGGAATGGTAGTGAAATTTATTTTCATAAATACAATGAAGATATTTTCTTGTATAATAAATTCTTGCTGTATTTTATTGTCAGTAAAATTGCAGAATTAATCTATTTACAGATAAATAATCATCAAAGCATTTAAATAACTTTTTTTCAAATCATACAAAATTTTCAAACACAAATTTCAAATCAAAGTTCATTAATTTTTATAAATATCATTAATCGCAAATATAATTTATTTTATACATAATCAGTAAAAGAGAACACCTTTAATAACTACTAAAAAAAATTGAAATGCATTTTTCACAATGATAATTCGACAGATAGGGCATTCAACGCATTTAAATGATTGGTTGGTTCTTTTTTTAGCTGCAGAGATATTGACTCTTATTGATTTTTTAATGAAACTATTTTTCCCGCGGCGACTACAAAGCACAAGAAAAGACGCTACGAAGACGTAACATTTATTTAGTTTGAACAAATAATGCGTATAATGGCAAATATTTGAAATTTATTATATTAGGTGTGGCTAAGGGAATGAATGACCTTGCATCACGTCAGCGTTAAGTTCTCTGAGACAGCGTGAAACGCATCCAGTTGTCCTTTTCCGTATAGAAAGTATTTTATTATTCGCGATGCTGTTTCTGTGTTATTCGATAAAACTGAATAAATACAGTACCCTTTTATTTTTATTTTATTGGACTTTGAAGAAAAGCCGGAAAAATATATAATTCCAACTAAAAATCAATAAAAGTGTCCATATCTCTGCAGTTATACAGTTCTTTGAATACGTATGTTCAAAATCTAAATTCGTTTATATATATTATTTGAGGTTATCACTTTCACTGACTAACTGTGAACAAAATTTTTTTCAAAAATAAATTTATTTTTTTAACGGCGGCGTTTACTTGTAAATAAAAATCTAACCGCCTCCATCATCTAGCAACAGTCATTACGTTGTTATGATTCCAAACCTTTTCGTTGTCCTCGCTGCAATGGTCGGACACTTTTAAGCCTTTATTTATTTAGAGGGAGTTTATTCCAAATGTACTCAATCCAAGTTGCAACAAAGCGGTTTGAGCTCCGGTGACACATAAACACAGCAGTGGGCTGTTTCGAGAGAATTTGTACATTTGCAATTTAACAGCTTCACCTTTCGTGCTTGCGAGAGGGAGTAGAGCACGTAACATCGTTACATGTGTATGCAACGCGCATGTTAATTAGTAAGCATGGGAGAGAGAACGAGAGTGATATGTTATCACTGCGCCTATTCAACCTGAGAACACAAACCGTGCCATTTGATATAACATAATTATAAAAACGTGGTTTAACTCAAGTACTATTTTTTCATAATTTTCTCAAGGTTAACAAAAAAAAGCCTTTGAAACCCGCATGAAAAAATGGGTTTGCCACATAGGAAGAAATTACAATTACCAACAACTACATTGTGACAAAGATAATACTTGGTTTTATTTTAGATAAACGAGTCAAAAATCATAATTTTCAAATTCGTAAGATATTAAATATATTTTATTAAGATAATAAATGCGCCTGCACAATGAAAATGTTCTTACCTGTTAAGAAATCCCGTCACTCACGGTCGAATATTCGCGCCTTTTTTGTGAAACTTCTAATACAGTTCACAGCAGGCAATCCTGCGGCAATGTACTGCAACCCATATTGTGTTTATCTCTGTTGAGAACATGAATTGCAAAGAAACACTCTGAATGATTTCTGGAATTTAATTATTTTGATATTTCACTTTTGCGGCAGCAAAGTGAATGGCGTCATATATAAGATAAATTTGTTTAACTTCAGAAAATGGCTAATTATTTCTATGACAAGTTTCATATCGAGCAGTCAGTGCTTTCAATCCATTAACACATTTTCCTATATGAAAATAATATAAAACTATAAGATTAAGGATAATTGTGAATAGTTCACATCAATAATACCGACATTAATAAATATTTTAATGGATATCAAAGTAGATTTGTGAGGAATTTAAAAAATAAAAGTCACTAAATTCAGGTAAATCAAGTTCCGAGTAGTGAGATACCGAGTATTTTGAAATAATTGTGGGTTATTAAATAGATTCTTTGCGTGAGAGTCTACGTTCTTCTTGTCAATTATGTATATTGCGTAATGCTCTACAAATATCGGCTGCTAAAGTTTTAAAGAAACAGACAAAGTCGGTGTAGGTTAGAAATATCGGACAGGAATATAGCAAGTTGCATGTTATTTAAGATTAAAATACGACAACCAAAGTAGAATACCATAGGATAGGGAAACGTAATGAATTGAAATGACACATCACGGTTCGAGGCTGACAAGTAACAGGAACCTACAGCCAATTTTACTTAACTTGATATCAGTCCATCAGGAAGTTAGAGATGAGTATTTTTTAAAGAATTATTTCGTACGGCACAATTAGTTTGGTGTCCCTCTTTCTTCCTGCTGGCGCACCCTCCCCTAATACAACGGGAAAATTTTATAACCATTCTTATGATAAGAACATGCTAATTTCTCAATTTTAGAGGGTCTCGAAAATGATTCGTTATTAACTAATTAATAGAAAATTCATTTGTATACATATGTTCAGAGATTTATTCAACCTGGAATGACTTATTAGTATAGATTCAAGATGCGACACAACGAATAAACAAATAAAACGTACAATAAATTTCTACTGTATTGAAAATATTTACATAATTAGAAAGATAAAATTTTATTTTAGGTGCAGTTATTATTGATATATTAAATCATTGTCATTACATACGTATATAGTGCTTATGGTGGTTCAAATCCAAACAAACTTATAGAAAATAAATGTATGAAAATAAATAGAAAGAATTTAATCGGATTATATTTATTTCATATCAAATAACCCATATCATTCAAATTTTCATTCCGATAAAAACATTATCCTTAGTGTACAAATCAATATTTCGTACAACGCAAACATCTCGCGCGCACGGCACCAGTTGTGCTGTACTGCAAAATCCCTGAGCAAAAATTAATAAATAGAATAACAAAATAGAGAACAAGAAGGATTGTGGAAAATCATTTTGAAATTATATCAATGAGCATGCAAATTTCAGTGAAAGAAGAGAAAAAAAGTATGATTGAGCAGATTCTGAATTATCCGAGGTTCTGATAATATTGTGAGGCAGAGCTGTCCAGCTTACCTTAGCTCCCGGGCCATTTTCTATACACTTTCAATCGATCGCGCCGTCACGGGAGAGAGTTAGGCAAAATGTTCTCCGACGAATAGAAATAATGGATCATATTTCTGTATTTGTAACGCAATATTTTGATTCTCGTCAACAAATTTACATTATTTAAATCTGGAAATATTAAGTAATATATTTCTAAATTTTGAAAAGTACTTTTAACATTTAATATTGTAACAAAATATTTAGTATTATAATAAATATTTAGTATTATAATAAAATACTTTCATTTTGTAATGTATCATGGGGTAATTCTGAACATAATTCTCTCTTTCCCTCATCGGATATGTCAGGTCAAATATTAATTCTCACAGAAAATATGTGACCCCCAACGTTTATGACTGAAAGCTGTGGCCCCCAACGTTTGATGAAAAATTTGTTGTCAATGTACTGCAACCTGAGTGCTGCAAAAAGTTTCGACCGTCAGTAAGACAGTGCTATTCTAAGAATAAAACAATGAAGTTTGATGTTCAAAGCAAACACTAGGCAAGTTTTACAAATCTGGAGGAACTCGATATTATGAAGGATATCTGCATGAAACTAGTATGAAGAGCAATGACTTCAACACTATTTCTGAGAATATTGAAGACACGCTATAACGCGCCAGATTCCATCAAAAGAAGAATCAGAATAACATATCGTCCATGACCTGTTGTAAGTTCTACTCATTCTGGAATAGGTTGGACCGCACATAGCACTGAATCGTTCGATCACTTTTTAGTTAACCTCGTACGACATCCCTTTATCGAATCCGACTCTTTCCATCATATTGTCGGTAAGTTTGTAACCAGGTCAATATTTCTGTGTAATCTGGTGTATTTTCTGCAGTAAGTTAGTAGGTGACCGCATTTTTTTTATATTTCTAAAATAAGTCTCAAAAATTAATAATTTCCTCGACGTAAATGATGAGTCGCGAAATATTAGATTGGCCACTTTAACACGAGGGGTCGCTCCGACATGGAGAGCGGAGGGTCGGCGATCAATCGCAGGGTGGTTGGCAGAGGTCGGGCACAGCGGCGGACGCAACAGGTCTCCGTCGTCTGCCACCGCAGGTGTAGCCACGGCTTCCGGAGCCAGCGAGTTGACGGCCGACCGGCGCCGTCTGCAGCAGCGATGCGGATACCCGCCACCACGCAGCGCCACCACGCCATGTGCGTGACCTTCAAGGCAACCACTCACGCTTTAAACCACACAATACAACTCCCACTCTCGCCCTGCAGCTACTCGTCAGACTGCAGACTGTGGGTGGGTCTGTTAATGAGGTGGGATGGTCACACTTTCCACGAAAACGGCTTCACCGCCCCTTCCACGTACACAACTACCCTTCGTCGTACTCGGTGGTAGGCGAAGATTAGTTGACCCTTCGCTTTGAACGACAATTTTTCAGAATAGCGTTTATTTTCCTCCTCTTTCACCCCCCCCCCTCCCTCGCCATCGACTCGCAGCCAGAGCAGGAGTTATGTTGCGCCGGTTACAGCACCGACCGCAAACAAAAGGACGGATACGGTGAATATGGAATGGAAAGAAAAACCAGGAACTGTGAGAAGGTAGAAGAATAGATGAAACGAGGAAAAGAGAGATAATGATTGTAAGGAAGGTTTTGGGACTGCGGGAGAGAAATGAAGGGTTTGGAGCGAAGATTGACGGTGTGGAATTGATAGGAATCATGAGAGAAGAGGAAATAAGAAAACACACAGCGGAATTAAGATAGAAGGGAAATGGTAGACAAATTAGTGAACAACTTTGATGGTGTAGGAGAACAAAAAGATTAAAGTAGTGATAGGAGAAGAAAAAAATGACAGAAACAGATGTTGTAGGAGGTACGAAGTTATTTAATACATTACGAAAAAGAATGGAACAATGGAAAAAATAAGAGATGGAACCCTGGTAATGACTCAGAGACCTAGGTACAGAGGGAAATAGAAGAAATAACACGAATAGAAAAAATGCTCCTACAGCAGAGCTTTGATAATCCGAACCAACGTTGATACGAATGATTCGGATACAAATATTTCGTAAAAATTCTCTTAAATGAAAACGAGAGTGCGGCACTATCACATCGTACGAATGTAAACCTTTTTTATACCATGTAGTTCAAAAGCATACAGCACTTCTCCTAATACTCAATTTGACTTTCAAGGAAGTTGAATAATAATTTTTCGGAATAAAAATTAGAAGACTGTAAACTGAAATAAAATTTGAAATTTAGAAAATTCACAGAACTCAAACCAAGAGTTTTCACTTTGTCTCCTATTTATTTATTTTCAATGAAACATATTACAATCACATATTTACAACAACACTTTTTTTAATAGTAAGGTGTGTTAAGTGAATTAACCGTGCAATTAAATAACAAACTACAATAATAGTACATACAAAATGACCTTAGAACTACAATAAAATGAAATAAAACTGAGATTAAAAATAATTTTAAGGCTACATACACAGTTATGATCTTGTGATTTACACAAATTTGACTCTCCTATATCTATACATTTGATACGAACTTCAATTTCTATAAATTTGATTCAACCAGGAATGTGTAATTACCTGTATTGTATATCGGAGACATTTGCTGTAAAACAACATGATGCACCCAAATGATGTCTCAAAAACGTCCACATTACTTATTTATTGAATCAATAGTTGGAAACGCAGAAAAAGAGTTAAATTTTTTGGAAACAATGTGGTACATACAGCGAAAAGAACCTTTCCTAAATATTTGAAGTTGGAAATAAAAGTGTTATCTTACATACTAACTTTCTCATACATAATGTTGTTAACTAAACAAAACCTATATTTAAAAATGAAACTCTTGTTTAGTGCATCCTTGAAGACCAGATACAGGTTTTGAAACATACAACTAAACCATAGCAATTGAAACAACGAGCTTACTTCTGTAGGAAACTAATTGTGTCATTAAAGATGAGAAAAAAAAGTTCTCACGTGAATTTAAAACGGATTTTTTGTCCAAACTTAATTTACTCACTCTTGAACATCAATTAGAATACGTATCTCGTGAGTCCGTTCGTGCGACCCGCAAGTCGCGGTTTCGTTCGTCATAGTACTATAGTAAGAAAAATACAGATGGAAAAATTCCGAGCTCAGTTCCGCTAGATTCCAAATATCACTTTCCGTTTCTAGACCGCTTAAAAACTGGAACAATTTAACATTATTTACCGATCTAGGTCTGAAATGTACAAATCATCACAAGACATAAATCCGAAAATAATAGGGTTCTGATTTGAATTTCTATTGCTAAAATATTTTGGTTATACATTCGAGATAAGTTTAGAAAACTATTTTCTCGCGAGCGTTTGCCTTACGGTTCGGAACAGGTAAGGAAGCTCTATCAAGAACGTTGCTTTACTTAACGAACTGGGAAATGTAATTTTATTAAGTAATGTCGTATCTAAACCAAAAAAAAATATTAAAAAAATAAAACTTTAATGACCTAATAAAATAGAACAGATAAATACGAAATTAACATTTTACTTTTCATCACTTATCTATCAGTATTAATAATGCATTAAAATATTTTGACATAAAAATATTTATTTCCAAAGCAAAAAATCTATCATTTTTTTTGTTCATAGTTCTTCCGTCAAAACGATTCTAAATAAATTTTAAATTTCATAAAAAATATTCAGGTATGTTCCAATTATTTTAAAAACTTACTTCCCTCTTTTTTAAAATACTCGTAAAATAAACTATTAAAATTGAAAAAAGATTAATATATTTTAATACACATTTATCGAAACAAATATTGATATCTATGTTAATAATTAGTTGAGAATTAAACCGGCATACATCCAGGTTGATAAATAAAACAGCGGAAACTATTTTAAACACCATGGTCGACCCAAGTCGGTCAGTTTTCTAGCATACGGTAGTCAGAGAAAACCAGACTATTACTAATCCTCTAAAATCCTGCGTCTTATTAAGAGTCTATCACCAAAACAAAATTCAAACATGAGGAGGAGATATTAAACACTATCTTGGAATCCTATTTTTTGGTGGAAGCACATAATTACGATTTTTTAGAATGATTTTCATTTTTTGATTTATTTCTGAGTACGATTTTTTAACGAATCACTGTTCGAAATATTCAAACATTCTTTTATAAAATATTTAATTTCTGAACAAGGATATTAATCACATTTTTCATATAATTTCCTTTTTTAATTGTGTCGAATTTTGTTACTTACGGTGCGAGTTTTGAATAACGAATAGTTTTATTTTCTACTAGCTGACCCGATAGACGTTATCCTGTCCAAATTTCAATAAATCTGTTTGTGATCGTTTTGTGAATTTGTGAAAAGCTATTTTAAATGTATAAATAAAGTAAAAATGAGAAAAATACGTATTTGAATATGTAAACTTGTTTGAGATAAAACGACGAAACCTAATTTATCTCATGAAACGACTGCGATGAACTTAAAATAGAATGACAATTCAACTGAAAAACTGAAAAAACAAAACAAAAAAGAATTTACCAAATATATCGTTCCTATTGTCAGTTGAGATCGAGAGTGCAAACAAAAATTATGATTTTTTGCAGTTTTTTCGAATTTTCCGACTTTCCTTCGTAATTGTCCCGATTTCTTTCCTGAAAACTTTTCCAGGACCATAACGAACAAAGCAAAAAAGAATTACGTATATCTATCGTTCGAATCGTGAGTTATGGTCTTGAGTTCAAACAAAAATCCCATAGAAAAAAGCACTTTCAGTTATTCCAAAATTTTCCAATTTTCCAGACAACTTTTCCAATTTTTCTTTCCCTAAAAACCTTATTCTGACAATTACGAACATTTTTCTTTTAAAATTAGCCAAATCGGTCCTGTCGTTCTCAAGTGACGTGCATATCAACGAACTGCATTTAATTTTTTTATATAAAATTCTACTGGTCCTGTTTTCATTGACTTATTCATCATATTTGAAATTACCAAGTATATTTGTTTCGGAAGGAAGACATTCATAATTTATGGTTAGCTGGTTTACTTTTTTTAGTAGATTGGTTTGTTTTAGATAATACAAATTAATAATTTAATCCCCACGAATATTCGCAGGTGACACGACGTTCGTGTTTATAGCGCGAACCTCGACTTCGGAACGAGGGTGATAATTAACTTACGTGTTCATAGATGCTTATAGAGCTGTTGCGGTAGACCTGAGGTCATGAGAGTTCCGTTCCCATGAAAATGGTGACATTGGAATGGGGAAGTTACGGAGTTGGTAAGTGGAAGCGGAGCGCTGCTGTTTGAAACTTCAAAGAGTGAGGGAGACCCCCTAGGATCGCGCGAATGACAAAAGAGCGGATGACATTTGAAACACTTCAAAGAACAGACGCACTCGTCATTTTTATTTTATTTTGACGGGAGTATCTGTCACGAAGATTTAATAGGGTGAATGTCACTATGTTAAGGTTTGTTGGTGGAGGATGGACAATGAAAGGCGAAACTGATTGAAACAAAATACTCCGGAAAGAATTCATTAATTGAAATTGTATGATATATACAGTTCTCGGAGAAGTGTGAATTGAGTAGAACCTCTTTATTAGGGCTAATTTCCCGAATAGAGACGTTCTTCTAAAAAACGGGGTTTCACAATGAATGAATGACTTACATAATTACATGACATTTATCATTTTTAAATATTCCACACACAAAATGTAATAGTTACCAACACACAGATGACGTAACAGTCACGAATTAGGACTAACATCAAGGACATACCACGAAAATTAATTGAAGGGCATTGCTAGAGATGTCGATTTCTAGAATAAAGGACTAAAGAGGTAATACTGTAAAAATATCTCAAGTTAATGTTATCAGACAGCGAGTAAAATTTTTCTCTTCGCAAGATTTGTAATTTTATTTTTAAAAAGGTCATCCATCTGTGTAGCGAAATATCCGATAGAGAAAGAAAATGTTCTAAAAAGGTTTCTGTATTGAATGTATTTTGATGGGTTTTGGAGGCAAGACTTCTGCTTAATAAAGTTCCACTGGGGAGTGAAAGCAATAGCTCGACACTATTCAAAATACATTAACCCGTTAAGCGAACACAGGATTTGTAGGATTTATTACTCAAAGGCCGATGAACAATAATTCATGTTATGCCCGATCACTTTCATTGGATCTTCTAAACTATACATTAATGGTTTTCTGAATTAAAACATCAATATATCATTATTTCTAACTTTTATTTGCATATACGTTAATCCAGGAATTTACACAAGGATGGGGTCAGACGTTCCACAGAAAATTATTTACTGTTAACTTTAAAGTAATTATTCTCTGATTTTTTCATTAGTTTAGTTGTTAATATCACTTTTTCACAAAAACAACAAAATCAAAATTTCTTCCAGATTAAGATTTTTGTTTTCAATTTATAAAATAACTTTCCGAATATCTTGGATCCCCGAACTGTAGCGACATGTCTGAAGTTAATTTCTCAATCTCCGTTTTCGGTTATGTTAACACCCTGCCAGTCATAATTACATTAAGTGCATGAACGACTCATCGAATTGAAAAGGAACTCGACAGATGAATGCGAACGAGTGCTGTGATACAATGCGGTTAAACGTTTCGAATAGCCTCGCCCTTCACGTGGACATCTTTACGACTTTCCTTTTCACACTAGTCTTCCACCACTCGCTCTTTCACGAAACGCGAAATATACTCTCATCTAAACGAAATTCAATACCGAGAAGTTACTACAAAAAATGTAAGATACAGATAAAGAAATTTTGTTTTGAGAATCGGCGCTCTCCAAGAAACGCTGCGTCGAAGTATTACAGATTATAGCATGTTTGCGACTTTATTAACAAAAACACATTACAATGTTGGATTAATACAATAATTCATACTTAGTGAGAACTTCGCCTTAACTAAAAATTTCACCATCAAAATATTGTCTTTCTTTAATGGTATGTTAAATGTATTATGTTTTTATTTTATTTTTCGAAAATGTACACACAAACTTAGTATTGTTACGTTATTTATTGTTTTTAAATAAATGCTGTACAATCCAATAATATTTTTTTCAAATTTAGAGTTTTGTAATTTTATGCAGTTCTTAACCACAACTGAATATTAGTGACTTTATTTTAATTAAACCTTGAAAGTAATTCGAAATATTTGGTTTAACCATAATGTACATTTTGTAAGGTAAATAGTTTCTTTTTGACAGATGTTCATAAATTATGCCAGTCTCAAAGTATGTACATCTTGATATGAATATCTGTAATATCTAGATTTTTTAAATATACATTTTACTTTGTTATTGCATTATTGGACTACATTGGAAGATAAGGTATTTTAAGAAGATGAGTACAAGTAAAATTTCAATGTATATCTTGAACGAATAATATAGTTCTCCTATTTTGAATTTATCAAAAATGAAATTTTTGAGAGTACGCTTCACTGATCTCACAATTCATTTATGTAAGACAGACAATTATCATGTGATGTAAATTCCAAATAAATACGAACGTCTTTGTATGTTGCCGAGTATCCATCCACTTTTGAACCACGGAACCGATTTCCAGCGAATTCTGGAAAGTTATTATTTACTTATCAAGGAAAAGATTGTGGAACCGCAACCTGAGCAGATGGGATGAGTGTGAAAATTTCTAAATATTTCTAAACAGGTGTGCCATGCTGCGACAACCTATGCAAGGTCATCTATAACTACCAGGAAAAGAGTAATGAAGTGTTATTACGATTATTCAAGGTTTGTAAACAAAAATTATAGATATCGTTACCAAACCGCAGCACTAGAGGTGAGGGGTGAGAAGTTATAAAAAAGGGTGGGAGAACTAAATGATTACGCCTGTGAACTGAGTAAGTAAACATTTTACCAGTGAATTGTGTGGAAGGAGAGAAAACCCAATGTGCTTATCATGAATAGGGACGCACGTAATATACTCATAAATATCACACGGTCGCGACAATAAAGACAAGAACTTGCAGCTCGGCCCAAAATGGCGCCTCCAAGTGGTGAGCGTGTACCACTACGTTTAGATGAATTTATTACGTACAAGAGCATAATACTGAGTATTGTACGAGTATAATCAAGTAGGTCGACGGTGATTGATTGCGGATTGTGGTTGGGTAATTATACTCGTCGATGGTTAGAAGCGCAAGCGTCGCTAACTGCAATGCCAGCATAGGGAAATTGGTATGGTATATCACGACTATAATATAAGACTGTGAAATACTATACACAATAGAAATCGATCAAGATTTAATGACAATGAAATTAACAAAAATACCGTAATATCCGCGTGAGAAGCCAAGGTAGTTCAAAATAAAATTTAACAAATTCAGTAAGTATCATTTTTTTCTACATTTACTTAATTAAATACATATATCACGTCGGGAGAATAAGTAATATGTTACATCAGTTCGCACCTCGCTAAATGAAAATCATTTGCTAAATTAGGCAGTAAAGTATCAAATTATAATTGCGTCAATTATTAATTACATGTAATAACAATTGACGGGTATACCCATTCTTCCCAAAACTTACATACAAATTAGATTTTATCTGCAATCCTAATGGTTCAGTAAAAAACGGAGAATATTCCGAAGTGCATTTTTTGCGTCGATATGGCATTTACCTTTGAACTAAAAAACTACAACTGTTTATTATTATTATTATTATTATTCAACACTTAAAATACTGTTACATATGTAAGTGAAACGGATAAATTGAAATATCCGTAATTTCGTATACATGCAATATTAGTGGTACATGCTTAATATGTAATTTATTATTTTCTTGAAGTTAATATATATTACAAATTCCATCTAATAACTCGAAAAAAATAGATAAGCGGAGGAATAACACATGTCACGGATAGATCAGAAAAACTGAATATAANATAAGCGGAGGAATAACACATGTCACGGATAGATCAGAAAAACTGAATATAATTGAATAAATTAATCTCCTTTCTTTCGTCCAACCTCTAAATTGTTTTCTTAATTTAGAGGTTGGACGTAGTAAAGGAGATTAATTTATCAATACCATATTTTAATTTTGAAGTCTTTTCTGACTCTGAAAATCTGAACTCTGAAAATTAAGTTTTTACGTAACAATTTGGTGAAAACTTGTATTAAAATTAGAACGAAAGTATCATTTAAATTTAAATATGGAACAATTTTCGCCTAAATAAATATTTTCCTTAGTTAAAGTAAGTAAAAAATCTCCGTATTACGTCTCCCTGGATCTACAAATTATTTATTCATGTCATAATAATATTAATTATAAAATGTCATTTAATTAGTAGTCAGACTGAGACCAAAGGGGTCATCTGCGCAATGTGATTACGGGAGGTCAGAAATTGGTTCTTTCAATTATTTTCTGTGTACAACATACATGAAAAAGTGGAGAAGGTACAGGTTCCTGAGAACGCTTTCGGAAACACCTATCTGCAGTGAGTTGCAATAAAATACAACAGACTTTAAGCGACAGTAACTACGTTTTATTGACACATCTTTATCATTCCACAAAATTGATGAATAAAATACAAAGCTCTGTTTTGCCAAAGTAATTTTTTCTCTTAAGAGTCTGTCAAGAACTGTCACAACTGTCAAGAACTTTGACAGTTGCAGGTTCAGTGAATATTTATCAATGATTCTTCTGGTAAGAAAGAAAAGTAATATCTTTATTAAAATGTTATCAACGTACTTCTTAACAACAAATCTATCGTTCCCGGAAAAATTTTATGCTCATTCTAAAAGTATGGTGAATAAATTTGTTTATATTAGTGGTGATAAGCCGCAATAGATTTCACAAAAGTGTTGGCGTAAAAATGTTTTGTAATCAATTGTTTTGTGTAACTCGATTTTACGAAATAAAAAAATATTCATTAGAGATATTGGAATATATATTTCGAAAATTAATTTAGAATTCGGCTGAAGCAAAGAGAATCGACTCGGCGAAATACTTAGCTATGGCAAGTTCTCCTTCGAAATAATAATTGAAATTATGGAAATGATAAGAAGTACTACGATTAAAATACTTACGACTAAGTTTTACATCTACGATTTAAGTATAAGTAGTTTATAGTAAGTATTTATTACAGATCGTAAACATAATGCTCACTTACCTCTATGACGGACAAAAAAAAACGCCGAATCTTCTCGTATTCTTCAATTTATTTACTTCAATTTTTTCTCCATATTTTCAATCGTTTTACCACAAATGTGATTCAGAAGTAAGAGTTTATGTAGTGTTGGGTTGCACTGAACTTAAACCGTAAGCACTCGCATTTCCCCACACGGGACGCGACCAGTCCCGATACTGACGCCGCAACCGCACTTGGCCTGTTGCACAGGTTCGCCACGCGGGGCGCTGGTAGTGCATCGCGCGCGCGCGCCAATCGACGACCAATGGCGTGCCGCTTCTGCTGGTGGGGCGAGGGGAAAACCCTGAAGCGACAATGTGAGCCTTGCTCGTGGTTATGGAGCCCCTTCATAACTCGTCAACGGTGATAAGGGTTGTGCTCCATTCTACCATGTTTGCACCACTCTTTGCTTTTCTTTTTTCATGAGTTCATGCGAAAAAGGATGCTGAAGACGGCAATTTCAAAATTCCAGTTCCTCGTACGCAGGTGCACAAAAAAAATGTCTGAATGTGTGATTGTGGGGGAAACCTCTCAGCAAATCCCGAATCAGAAATGATAAAAAACTTCTCCAGAAAATAATAGGTACAATGGTTACAATCAATTTTAACCATTAAGAGACATGTATCGCATCTCAAACCACACACTTTGGTATACGAATAACATACAACTGTCAATATTTAAGTACCCACCGAGTAAACTGCGCAAGTCTGTAATGTTGCGTAGTTATTTTCGTTGCAGTTTGAGACAAGTTTCGTATTTTCTATGGTACCTCATTAATGTGTAAGAATGTCATTAGCAATGCATATGACTCAAGAAAAACTTCTTTTAACATTACGTGTAATAAGATAAATACGGATACGATCCTTTTTAATGCCACGCCTTTTCTTTAATACTGATAATATAGATGAAAATGAAACTAACTCAATATTAGTTACTGGATATGAAATGTACGTCTCCTTAAGAGGACGAATATGAAATTAAAGTACTGCTGTTTATTTAGTTAAGTTACAATGTATATTAATTTATAAGAAGTGTAAAATGAATAAAATAGAGTTATTTTAATATAAGGAGAGGGAAAATTTTTATGTTAATCTATATTACATTTAACAATATATTACATTTTATAATATATTACATTATTTTTCAAATGTGACTCATGTAACTTCAACTTACTGATTCAGCTATACATTTTTTTGTGTTCGCGGTAAAACAAATGATACTAAATGAAACAAAATATAACACGTTTTATCGCTGCAAAAAGGTAGCAGATTGATCCTTGATACTTGTTCAAATATTAAAAAATGACCGACTTGGCTCACTTTTTTCAACACACTATAACCTGTTGAACGCAACAAAATCATTCAATCGTGTAGTCGAAGAAGGAAATTGTTAGGATAGTTAAGATGTGCCCTTATATCTAACAATTTGTTCACATGTTTTTTGTATTTGACTTCAGACTGATAGTGCAATTCTGGAGAGAAAAAAATTATACCTGTGTTAAATGCTAACTGCATGGTTTCAGATATGCCTGTGTTATATTTGAGAAGCTATAGCTTCATTTCCCTGGCATAGATCAACCCTATTTTTACTCGCAAATGATGGTATGTACACAAACATCGTAGCGGCGGTGAATAATAAAAATTTGGGGTTAAGGCGATTCTTTACAAGTGAAGTGAAAAGAGAGTCATGAGTAGCGACTCCAGGAGTGTCATTTGTTAACTAACGACAATTCCAATTGCATTTGAATTTTTAAACAAACTACAAAGCAAGAGATTCAACTGGCATGATATTTTTTTCTTTTTTAACTTACCGAGCAAAGTGTTGTCACATGGGAAATATATTTTAAATAATAACTCGACGTTTTTGATCTGTACCTCTTATACTTTTACGTCATTGCTTTATCTCTCGTAACAGAGAAAGATGAATAGACCAGTCAACAGGAACTCCACGTAATGATAAAGTCGAAAAAAATAGGAAGTTAGGGCGCAGTTTTATCTTGTAAAAAACGAAAATCCACGACTCTCCACGTCTTTTGAATAAGTCCCAAAGTACGATTGTCTTGCGATAAGCCCCAAAGTGCGAAATTGGCCACATCTACTATCCTTCAATAGACGTGTAGAGACGTAGATTTTCGCTTTTTACAAGGTAAAACTGCGCCCTAACTTCTGAAAAAATCTTTGAGACATTGCCTGGTCTAGAAGGTTGATCGGTCACCCCTTCGTCGAAGCGAAAATTATAATTAGACAGCTGGCGCTTGTAGTACTCAATGATACTTGTTTATGTAGGTAGAGATAAGGTTTAAGCAACTCCATCGCTGAACGACGTGTCACTAATGAGAGATTTTCATCCGCAAGAGTAATTAATATCAGTTCCCCACGAGACATGGCGATTTATAAATAAATTTGGACAAAATAGGAAAATTCAACGAGTGAATGTAGGGAAAGAATAAATATATGTTTATGAACTATTTAATTATTTATTACGTTCAGGTAAAATAACAAAATTTCTGATATTATTTATGAATTTGGACATTAGATATAAAGAGAAGGTGTAAAATAGCAGAAAATAAAAAAAATATTATTATTTGGAACTGGGAACTATTACGCATACAATGCGTCAACTGAGAAATATAATGTCAAAGGAATATACTAAAATTTTCCGAAACAGGTATTAAATTTCTCTTTTATCATTCATGTAACAAAAATGTCACTATCTATCAAGTAACTAATATTCCACAGTCCACTGTACATTTTAGGGCCTCTGTAAGGCGCACGGGCTCTAAGCCCCGCCATATATATTGTTAAAATAAAGCCCTTATGAATTGAATTGAACTAATATTCCAAACAGTTTTTTTTTCTATAATAGAGATATAGATGAGTTTTCTGAGTTTCATCATTTATGCACTGAATATTTTTTAAATATTTAGTTTTATTTATCTTAGCCTACTTCTGTACTCACTTCTCTATCAGAAATGGAGTTATCATAGACAATTAGAGGAGGTAATTCAGTTTCAATATTCAGTTTGTTTATCACATATGTATTATTGTAAAATAAACACCTTACATTATGCCAAACTTATTTACAGAAAATATAATCAGATAATATCTGACAATGGATGAACATTTACCAGTTGGGATAAGGCTTGAACCCAGACCTTTTTTGCAACGCTGGCAGAATATTCGCCAACAATAATGATGGTAGCTTTAAAGTTAATTATCATTCCATATTTTTAAATTTGTTCAATTTTTTATTCATTGCTAATTAGAAATTGTTAACAAAAGGCAAGTTAACATTGTTTTACACCATGTTCTGTTGCGTGCCTTCCCCATGGGGAGGCGCATAATGGGAGAGGGCTTGGTATATACTGGTTGGCCAATAGCAGGAAAGAAAGAAATATGTAAATCGCACACTCCTGGAATATTCGTCTGAGCAAAAAATGAAATAAGGTCTAGTCTTGATGTTTTGTATTTTATTTATATTTCTTACAAAGTGTATATCGTATGTATAGTGATTTTCCCAATATTTACATACATAAATACTTACTTGGTTTGAAAAATTTCATCTCAACCCTTGTGGATGACAGATATGAATCATTTATCTGATCGCGATGGCAACACCAAAAAATTTTTAACATATAAGTAAAAAAATATGGAAATGAAAGTGTTAGCAATTAGCAAAAATATATGAAATTACAATAGAACATGGAAAATGAGTGTAAGGTTATAATAATTATTACACTTGAGTTTGTAGTGAAAAATGGGTACAATATCACCTTTCATTATAAACAATTCAACTAATTATCATGTTCGAACCATTAATACATAGCGTCCCGTCTCTCAGTCATAAAAAAATCTAATTGCATATCGCAGTAAATATGCGAATCACACGAAAACAAATATTGATGTTACCCAATTAAAATGCTCCTAATTATATTCTAATAAGGACGGTCATAGCAAGAACACGTGTTAATTTATTTTACATAACACGCAAATAATTATTTGTTTTCAAAACAAATACATTTTGATGAAGGTGAATTATGAAATTACACAGTTGTGACAAGAAACAGAATTCTGTTCACAGTATAGTAATTAAATATATAGTAAGTTCATAACAATTAAATATTAAATTATTAAGGAAAAAGTACATTGTTAGGTAACAAATAACATTCAATTATTTTTGCACTCAATTAATTTATTAATGAAAATAAAATTTATCGAGAAAAATTTCCAGTTCACTCTACAAAATTTTATTTCAGTTAATAAACATTGTAATGAAACTTCATAAACCGTCTATAGAGGGCGTCTGAGAGGAGCTTGCGCAACACAATTCTCACGCTAGGTTCACAATTCCTATAAGAATTTTATAAGTAAACAGATATTGATTCAGAAGCTCTATTTTCTCATAATCATCCAAATAGGAAATCAATGTACAGTTTTATGAAGTTACTAAAAAGTATCTAAAATTAACTGAAAATTCTCTGCTTTGTCAAAAGTGTGGTCTAGAGCCACCGGCCAAATGCATACATCTTATTCATTCATGAGTGAATATTTGACGAACAAATAATTAGATAATAGACAAAGTAAACAACTAATCGAAACAAATGAGGTGTATAATTAAATCTCCATAATGTGAAAGTCATGTTTTGTTAAATCACGAATAAAATCTGTTTTAAACTCTTCATCATATAGAGAAAAAACGAAAACCGAAAGTTCTAAGCTGTTCAGATATACTTCGAGCTCATAATTTCAGCTCGAACTCATCTCTTCTCTGCATTTATGATGAATACGTTAAATCATCTCAAGCATTGCAAGAGATTGGTGAACACTTTGCATGACGCAAGCAAGAAAAATTAATCTCTAAATCAAAAACGTAACATAACCTTTAAAAAAGGTACCGCTTACTTGCAAGGTCAGGAAAAAGGCCAAGATCGTGGACAAAAAAATTTAGTGAATTGTATTGGAGATAATAACCAAGATATTAATTAAATAAGAGGCACACATTCCAATCTAAGAAAATTCAAGTGTTTTCGTGTTTTATTTAAAACCACCACGTCAGAACCTGCGTGAATGTTCTACTTCACCAATTTCTATCACCAATGAAAGCTGTATTACACTAGGTGACTAGTGACCGACCATTCGTGGTCGAGGGTGGCCGACCGAGGTCGTCGAATAACATTGCGGACCGGGACTCGAACCCGGGATTTCCTGCTTTGGTCGCAGATGTATCTTGGCTTCGGGAGTAGAGTCGGTCGTCGCAACGGAAGCACACCTGCGGCCAAAACAGGAGGTCATGGGTTTCAATCCCAGTCTGTCGCAATTGTCATTTGGCCGAGACGTTGCAAACTTCTCTCTCCGAGTGGGTACTCTAAAGTTGTGAGTCAAATAGCATTGTCTATATAAGTCTGCGCCATCGATCTTGGAAAGATCAAGCAGTGGTGGAGCTCAGCCACCCAGACAGTCACAAGTGGCCGCAGTGTAATAGGTTTCTGAACTGATATTGTTGTGTGACGACCTCGGTCACTCTGTTACAAGTGGTCGGTCACTAGTAACCTAATTTAGTAGAGCCCTAAGTATCAGTGTTGAAAAACTAAGTGCCATAAACTATAATAGCTTACCTGCAGCAACACTTGAACAAAAGTGTTAAATATTTCCGAAATCGTCTAAATTGTGAGGTGAAAACCAAAGTACAAAATATTGTTGATTAAGATGAATTGTGTAGAGTGATTCGTCACGTAATTTTATGTAATGTAGTGAATTGCAGTCACCTGGAGTTATTTTGAACTTTACCTGGAGTTACTTTGTTTTCCTTGCATCGAAACTAACTGAAGGTTAAAATTTGGAGAGGGGGTGAATGCTCAATTCGGGTCATTCCACATCAAAACAACACAGTTTTAGTAGATTTTTACATGACGATCTCAGATTTTGATAAATTTTGGAAGAGAGGTAGCTATCATACAGGTTAAGAAAAGTACCGAGTATTAAAGTAAAAATTCAAACCGTTTGGAAGTAACAACAATGTAAAGTTAAAACAAAACGCCCCAAAACAGCTCTACACAAAACTTATGAATTGCCCTGGAAGCTCTCCTAATTGAGATAGAGAGCTGGTAGAGGGGTCATATTACAGCGTATTTAATGATCTTTACGGTGATATGCTACATAACATAGTGAAAGCAGAAAAGATCTAAAATATTCAAAATCAAACTATTGATTTTCAATTTCTTAAATTGCGCACCTTTCAAACTTTCAAATTAATACTTGAAATAGTAGATATCTTTGTAAGTTATCTGGGAAAACATGAACGTGGGATGAAAATTAGTTGTGTTAAAACAATAAACAATAGTAGGTTTTTTCTTGATTTCTTTGAATTTTCCAATACATCACCAAAGCGAGACGCTTATTGACAATATATATTGCATTATCATACTGTTATAATACTAACTAAATAAATAAATAAATATATTGTCAAAAAACAGTACAAACTGCGTATGACCACGTGGAGGGAAAAAAACTAATTTATTCTCCGGAAGCAAGCAAGGGACCATCCCATCAATTCCGATCAAGGGCCCTAAGGCAGTAAATATATACTAGTAAATAGATTGCAATATTTGTTATAATAATTTATTATAGCTAGAATTAAGTGAAAAATTCTAGTTCTGCACGCGATATGCGGCAAGAAACCTTCATTCGTTTGTTGTTTTAAAACTGAACCCATATTCATCGCACATTCATATTTTCCCAGACAATATTTTTACGATATTTATAAGACTGATATGTCGCCATTTGTTTTGAAATATTATTCTGAATTTTTATTTTACTCTCAAATTTCAAATATAAGACAGTAATAAGTTCATCTGCGACTTTGAGCATGAACAGAGCACTGGAAGACGACCAAAATATAGAGGACCACGCCAGAAATGAGCATTTCACTATAGAATTTTTTCACTCTATGCTGCAGACGGAGAAGCGTATATTGAGAAAGTATGTGCAATGGTTTTTCACCACTAGTTTAAAAAGAATTTTGAAGCACTCTATAGGAAACATCTCGATGACACAGTAATGCACTCTGATTTTGAGGCTCAGTGACACGACAATCATATATTCCGAGGCCCAATGCAATTACTCTCTTAAAATCCTCGCAGAAAATAGTCGCCGTCGTGCATATGTGATTTACAGAAATCGTGAAAATAATATAAGAGTATGAGAATATCAACAGCAACAACTGAAAATGCATTCATTTCAAAATTTGTGGTGCAAAACCATTGGACATACATTCTCATATACGTTTCTCCGTCTGCAGCATAGAGTGACAAAAAATATCGTAAAAGTGTTATGTAAAAGTAATTTTAGTTGTAGACAGAAATTGATGTATTTTCGCATATGCAATGCGTTTGCTGTCCTCCTATGTATTTAATCATTATCATATCTTTCATTTCAGTTTACGAAAAGTGTATTCTACGACTGCTTGGTTCATTTACAATGCTAAATATTATACAACCACTCAGGGCAGAGCTAGTGACCCTGTGGTGCGGGCGTAACCCAGCTAATGCGTCGGCACACGCTCCCTCGCCGCACTGTGCCGGCCCTGGCGCGCAACTGGGGATTATTCATATAAATTCTCATTTACCCATATATATGCTAAATATTATTCAATCTTCTTGAAACCGTAAACTAATCAGTAACTGCAGAAGACAAATTATTTTACTGCGTCTGTACTAGACTTTCAAGCGAAATACCGCTAATGCGGATGTAATTTTACTGCATACTAATTCTACTTTACGTACAGAATATTTAAGCAAAATCGTTGGACCAGTTTTTGAAAAATATTAAAAAATGTACTTTGACCTTCATGTGAAGTGCCCTTTGTGTTCAAGTAAAAAGCAAATTAAAAGCACGTGCATATGTCAGAAGAACATTCTACCCTAAACAAGAAAAATAAAAACAAAATGTTTTTCCGTTCGGTCAGGAGTGCTGCGCACAGACGGACGGACACACGGACAGACAGACAGACAGAAGGACGGACATCCAGCGAAAAACCATTCCTTGGGAATCAGGGGTCACCGAAACGGATAAGAGCATTAGAATTAGAATCATCAGCACTAATCGAATATGAAGCATTCATTTCAAAATATACAGACTGTATAAATTGTATAAGAGCATTAGAATATCATCAGCACTAATCGAATATGAAGCATTCATTTCAAAATATACAGACTGTATAAATTGT
>NNCF01126864.1:78482-91787 GCA_002313205.1 Laupala kohalensis | reverse complement strand
ATCATCAGCACTAATCGAATATGAAGCATTCATTTCAAAATATACAGACTGTATAAATTGTATAAGAGCATTAGAATATCATCAGCACTAATCGAATATGAAGCATTCATTTCAAAATATACAGACTGTATAAATTGTTTAATTAGAGAGTTGAGGTACTTCGTGAGAATCGATAAAGTATTATTTATCGGTAGTTGCTAACACGTCAGCAATCAATAATGTTATACAAGGATAATACTGATCATTCTTCTACAATTAACGTATATATTCTAATTAAATTTATATGTCGAACGATGTAGTTATTTTAAAAGTTCCATGATTTTTAAAAAGTGCAACTGGTAAATGAGAACAAGATAAAAACTATGGTATGTACAATTCATACAAAATGTTACAGATTTTCAGGGGAATAATTTCTAACTGTATTTCAAAATATTATTGTTGTAGGCCATATAACTATGGTCACCAACAGTAAATTTATTTTAATTTAAAGTAACTGCTATTTCAGCAATTACATTTTAATGATAAGTGAATTCAAAATCTAATTGATAATTGCTTTGCATCCATATTGGCTGACGTAGTAATAAATGTTTAGTGACTCTTACTTACGTATCACAAATCAGAGGTGTGTTGTATCGAAGTTCACAAAATGCGGGGTAGTAATCTCTTTTAGGTCTTCCCGATTTTCGCTGATAACCAATTTACACGGCTTTTATCATTCAAACTGCAGACTTTGGAGTTTAATGGGTTCTTCGTACTAAACACCTATGGAAAGGATTCAGTTTGTCACAAATAAGCCCAACTCAATTAAATTCGGTTCTAGAGAACGGAGACACAGGTTTTGTAGTTCGCTAGGATTTACTTTTTGTGTACTGGTAAAAATCTTACACACACAGGGTAAAGCCGGAAAGAAGATCAGAATGTGTAAGGTCAAAATTGATTGAAAAATTCAGTTAAGGCAATTGTAAGAAAACATTAAAGGCACTGAATGATCCTAAATTTCTGATAATGTGTCTCATTTATGTTGTGTACGCTCACGAAGATTTTTGAAATTCCGATTTTCTAGGACGGGTTATGACTTTTTAGAAGTTTTGCTATTTGACTATATTTTACGAATTCAATGTCATATCTCGGTTGTCATATTTAAACTATGTTAATTACAATACCTAAAATCATGTTTTTAGGTTTTTCGAGAGTTTATACGTGAAAAAATTTAAATAATATATCTAAAACTCATCTCTGAGGTTTGCAACAGTTTAATTTGAAAAGGGTGAAAAGAAGTGAAAATATTTGGTGCGTTGTCGTGAATGACCAACTCATTCATCAAATAACCGAGCTAGATATAGTACCTCGAAATTTTGAAGCGATGTAGCTTATGTATTGGTGAGGTTTATTATTATTATTATTATGACGTATTGTAACAAAGGACACTTCAAAATTTCGATTTTGAAGGGGTTTGCTGAAGTCAAAAGTACTTTTTCAAAACCTTCACTAAATATCAGGAACTAATTAAGATTTTTGTATGAAAACACGTGATTTGTGTACTTTAAATTATAGCGAAGGGGAACCGTATCACTCCCCCCTACCGCGAATACAGACTTGGTAGACTAGTATTCAATATAGTAAACAAAAAGAAATTCAATGATTGAAGTATAGTAATATTTACTATATTACAATTCATATTTTTGACCTTTTAAAATTCTATCTACAACACACCTTTTAATCTATTTACAATACACCAACGTTTCGGCATCTTTATTTTGAATGTTGAAAGATACACCAATTTTATTGTAGTTCTGATGAAGGACAAAATAAAGATACCGAAAACGTTGACGTCTAGTAAATACGATTTTTTTACTAAACTGAATGCAAAAGTTAAGTTACATATTGTTAGTAATATTCCAAAAATAAGTAATAGTCAACAAATTTTACATTTGTTCTAATTATTGTATCTTTCTTAATTGTAATTGTATTCATTTACCTTTTTAACATTGAACTATTTGTAAGATTATGTAAATTGTACTTTAGTGGTTGCTCATCCTCTCTTGAGGAATGGAATGCATCACCTTCTAATTTGTTAGTCTTTATGTTTGAAAGAAGAATTAAGAGGTATGTCGTTCAGTTTGCTGACTCCCTTCTTCTTCTTTTACATCCTTGCGTTTAAATATTTCTAAATATTTTCATATTTATTTCAATAATTATTGATATTATGATTTTATTATTATTATATTTATTAAAATAAAGAAGATATTGTGGGAAGTTTAATGAATTTCGGTATTTGTTGAGTGTAGCTGGGTTTGTAGTTTGAAGTTTGCAAGGTTTTCTGTGCGTGTGAATTATAATGAAGTGTGGGCATTGTGGAGATATGTTGTTGGCGCAGGAAGTGTTCTGCGATGGATGTAAAAGTAACTTACACTTCATGTGTTTGATAAAGGAAGTTACTCTGAGGACCAAATCTGAGAGAGAAAAGAAATTGTGGAGGTATGCGATGTGTAGAGTTAGCAATGTACAGAATAAACAAGATAGTGCAAGTGAGACAGAAGAAACAAGAGAAAAAGCCACACTGACTTCAAACTTAGAAAGTAAAATGGACAGAATGTTAAAGGAAATGATTGACATAAAACAAAGCATAGAGTTTTTGAGTGAGAAGTATGACCTGCTAGGTAAAGAACTGGGTGAACTAAAAGAAATTATAACAAAATCTAAGACAATTGATTAATTAGGAACTAGAGTTAATATTCTAGAACAAATGCAATTAAATAAAATAATTGAAGTAGTATGTTTAGAATATGATAACAGAGAACAGGTAATAGAGAAAGCGGTAAAATTATCCGGTAAAATATGTAATAAAAATATGTGTTTAAATGATATTGATACTGCAAATTCGTATATATCTAGCAAAACAAAGAAACCTAAAATAATCATTACATTTAACTCAAAAAGGAGAAAAGATGAGATCATGTCTTAAAAAAAGGTATTACTCAATGACATTAATATCAAGAAAGAATATGGAATGAAAGCCTAACCAAATTCTATGCAGATTTTTTTGGAAGGCAAAAGAAGGTGATTTTAAATACTGCTGGGTAAAAGAGGGGAAAATTTGTATGAGAAAAGAGGAAAAAAGCCAAGTAATAACAATACAAAATGAAAGGGACTTATAGAACCTAAATTAGAAGCAAAATTTATTAATTACATCTTTGACAAAATATCATGATTAATATGGAATACGATTTAAAGGAAATTAAAGATAAAAAATTCTGGAAACTCAAGATAATATTAAACAATTCATAGAAGACAATAAAAATAAAGTAAACTATTTTTCATCTGAATATCAGAACGATTTATAGAAACTGGGATCAATTAAATATATACCTAGACAAAATTACTCATAACTTAGACATAATTATTCTTAATGAAATCAATATAAAGGATGAAAATTTAATAGATAAATATGTTATGCAGGGTTTCAGTAAATTCACTAAATTAAGGAAAAATAAAAGGAGTCGAGGACTAATTATATTTGTTAAAAAATGTTACAAATATACTATTCAAAACATAAAAGTGGTAAATTTCTGTAAACTTTTGTAGGACTTTTGTAGAACTTTTGTAAAACTGGAAATAAATTTCAAATTTCAAATATTACCAATTTGTTTTGATTTGGATTCTTAACCGGAAGATGCTGACTACGTGAGAGAAAAAGTTTTCCCTTTAATTAATATTAATAAAGATTGGTGATACTATATCAAAATATTTTCAATTTATTATATAGCAATCAATATGCTACCAACTAGCCATTATTGTGATTTTAATTACAGCATTATTAGTAGTGAATGAGCATAGGCATCCTAAAGGATTAAGGGTAAGTTGGGGGTCTTTCTTCGTGGAGGTATCTATTGTGTGGCGTGGTCGGGAAGAGACCAATTCAAACACTCATAACACAGTGAGTTCGGCTACTAAATAAATACGTTCAATTCAATACTAAAACGAAATGAATATGTTAAAAATAATACATCCATATGCAAAATTGTATGTTAATCTCATTTTTTGGGTTCGTTAAAATTCTATTCTAAAATAATGAAAATAAATGATTATATAAAGATGGCGAATTAATTTATTATTATTAATTATCATACAAAGATTAAAAGCGAAATTATCAGTGTATTGCTCAATTGAAATTATTGGTGCATTAACGGTCACCTAAGCAAGTCTTTGTTTACGACGAAAGAGAGGCAACTGTTAAGTTGATCAGACACTATACGCTAACGATTGTTGTCCACTATTGATTGTTGTGACCAAATTTTCTTACCGTCCTAAAAGGGATTACGTACTCGGGATGTAAACTTTCTTAATACAAGTTAATTAGTTCAAGTTAGTATTTTCTTGAAATAAGTTCCTGCAATTATTATATTCGTTCTTTAAAAAAAGGATTAATAAAGAAATTCATTCATTTTAAGTTGGAGAACATAAATGTGCTCATCGTATAGAGTGAGTTGAACCGGCAAACACTGTGCTTAAAGCTGTGGGCAAGTGAACGAGAGACCTCAGTTTGGTCTCTACGGATAGACGTTATTTGGCCTATAGGTTTTGTTCATGCACACAGCATCAGCGGTTGCGTCATGTTGAAATAGTTCCTCCAATCTCCATCAAGGGCGCCAGTGCCCAGATGAGTTGAAATTTTTAAACATACTAATTCAGTATAAGTGAGCTAGAGCGCACGAATCCAGGGTATAAAAACATCAACGTTTATTTGTTTAATTGAGAGTGTTATCAGGAATTGTTACGGATTTTAAACCGTTGAAACAGTCTTACCGGGGAGTATTCGTTTTACTGATATATGTGCATTATTTAATCACGTATCTTGGTTCCATAAATCTCATTAAAATGAATGTAATTGTTGAAACAATCGCCAACAAAGAGGCGGGTCCAACTCATTCAGGTGCGGAAGAAGCGTTCCCCTTGTATTGACATTTGCGAACCCTTTTTTGGTGGGCAAGTATGCCTCGTGTGCTTTGAAGGAGAGAGAATCAGTCAGAGTTCAGTTCGTGTAGTGATCGGAGGTCGGTGCGGGCGCCGCCCGTGTGTCTACCCTTTTCAGCTATAAACCATGTAAGACTGTCGCAATCTGATTTATGCTGGCGCACGATGCCATAAATTTATAAATTTTTTGTCAAAAAACTACAAACTGCGTATGACCACGTGGAGGAAAAAAACTAATTTACTCTCCGGAAGCAAGCAAGGGACCATCCCATCAATTCCGATCAAGGGTCCTAAGGCACAGGCGGATTCAAAAATTTCAGCAAAAGTTCCTAGATAAGATATTCTGTGTAATGTTCAATGGTTTGTGTAGTGTATGTAATTGCATTTCTTTAGAATATATTTGGGTATTCCATTTGTTTATGTCTTTTACCTGTAGTCTAGCTTGGGACCCGGTTTTATAACCCGAGGACATGTCGTGAACCCTACGCACGCACACCGTCCTCATTTCGTGTTGGGTTAGGCGCCGTACCAGAGGTAATTTTGCCCCCTTCAAAAACATTAAGGGCCTACATTTCGTCCTCCGGGCAGTTAGGCATTGCAGTACATGTGTTATTGATTACAGAGACGAGAAATATGATTTAACTGTACTATAATAAAATCTATTTGCAAATTATCACAAATACCTAAAATATATTTCCATAGATATCGAAGGTATTTTTTTAATTTTTGATTCCACAGAACCAACGAACTTACCGTATATACCTATGTCTGGCCATGTATCGCTTAACCATCAGCAACAATGTAATATTTGTCCTGATTACTACCGTGATTGAGTAGAAAATATTTAAAGTGAGTGAAGCATGCTTCCGAATTCTTAATATTGAGGAAGATAAAATATGTTCACTTGTATATTTTTTCAATACTTGCCTAGAACGTGGGAAGCAAATTTTATCGGTAGCGTCAACAGTACAAGTAATATGAATTTGCGAAGGAAGAGAATTCTTCTTAGATTTTTATTATAAGTATTCTTGAATAAGAATTAAATAATATGTTACATATATTGAACAATACAATCAATATTGGCAAATTATTACGTTATTTCAATTTTACAATGTGAGACTTCGACTGGTGTTCCCATTAATATAAATATAAGTACTTTATCATGGTTACACGGCATATTGTTCATGAGTATGGTAGAAAACCGAATCACTTTCTCACATTAGGATGTCTACCAATAATCACATATTGTAGTGGCTGATTGAGAACGCTCCGCAATGGCTTTTCACGTTACTCTCACGATCTTTAACGTTTGAATTAACCGATATTGTATTTCCACAAAGCCATTGACAACTTTCCTTCTCACGGAAACAAATAACCACCCTGTATTCTTGGATAACATCAATCCGTCATTTTTCTACCCCATCCGTCTCTTTTTGGATTAACATTTCGTTCCTAGTAGCTTCGCTTCCATGTATTCTTAGTATCGGCTGTGCTTCCGAAGTAACGACAATTTCTTCCGTGGTTACGCATCCATGGGGATCGAAATCTACCACACAAAGTTATAAAAGTTACTTTTTCATTTATGAATATTAAATATTTTCATTCCCAACGGACAAAATGAAGTTTTTTTAAAAAACGAGTATTAAATAAGTTACAGTCAGATGAATATGCGATAATTGCAAATAAGTGTCACCGTATAGAGACAGAATTATACTGTTTTGATTATTTCAATGGCAATTTAGCCTATACTTATTGACCCAAAATACCTCTTGTTATTATTTTTATAGAAATTCGTAGTTAATTTTTTTTCTTTATGATTTACTTAAAAATAAAAACGGTACTTTAATTGATCATGCGAAAATTACTAATTAGATTTTAGACGGTGTATGTTTCTGTGGTAGATAACTACCCCGTGGATTCACTAAGGTTAGTCTAAATTGCGAATATAGTAAAGGGTTAATACAAATGTAAACTACAACAAACGAATGAATACAAACACTGTAGGAGGACATTCCCCATCTAACCCAATTCGTCACTCCTAGAAAGAAAAGGAGCGTTCCCTTAAGGCGTTCCACAGAAGGGATGTTTTCATTTAGTCTGACCCACCCTCTTGGCCTTGCGTTTCTAAAGGTAGTGTCGAGTAGGCGTCTCAATGAAAAAAAATACTTTTTTCGTGATCTTAATATATTTTGCAGACATTTCCATCTTTGGTTTCTTTATGGAGATGAAAATAATTTTGCTGATGAAAAGCGTGTAGAAGAAAGTAAATCTCCAAATACTGGAACCAAGATAAGAATACGGAGTGGTACATTTATCACAACCTGCTAAAATATTGCGCTATAAGCACCGTACGGGAGAAAAGGATGAAGACTAAACATTCATTCTGTTGGGGATATAACGCGTCCTGTTTTTCCGTACGTGTTGATAACGTTAGTCGAATTCAATGTGTTAAAGGTGTACTCACTTTAACAGCAAACAAATAAAAACTCAATCAACACCATGCTACAAAAATTGAGTAAGTTATAAATAACACGTGGAACGACAAATATTTAACTCTAAAGTTACATTTTTTTCATGGATTAAGCTACTGCTAAAAAAGTAATATTTTTTACCGCTCAATTTCATTTACGAATTTTGATTTTATTAGAGAAAGGACTTCTTTCGTTTACTCGTAATTCACACGTTTGGAGAATGATTTTCCTCTTCTTGAAGGATTTCTCAAGAATACTTCGATCGTATCAATGAGACGACAATACTTTAATATCTAAATGGATTAGTTTCTTTGTTTAAGATAAAGTTGTTAATGATCGGGGGAAATAAACTCCAGAGCCGTTGATATTGTAAGGAAATAATTTTTTTTTCTCTTGTGAGCAAGAGTGTCTTTTCCAAATGTGGTTGAAAGGCTGAAAACAAATACCTTATTTACGCTGCGTAGTTTTAATCGTTGAACTATACTATTTCAAAACGAATATAATTTGCATGTAATGGCGTCAAAAATTCAATTCTATATAAAATTTAAGAAGCAGACAAAAATATTCGGTGAATCAGACTGAATGATGAATTTACCTCGCATACGAGAGATAGATCGGACGAATAGGAACTAACTTCTTAAGAATTCAAATTACCGGAAATGTAACCTATTTTCCTTCTTAATATCAGATTAATGCGCATTCTTTTTGTTCTACCCTTCCGCTACTATGATTTAATATTCACATATTTCTACGTTTTTGTTTGTGAAGAATTAAAGGCATCGGTGATTCTGTCGTCTCTTTAACGGAATCCGAAACGACTCCGAAATATCTCCTTAAATAAAATCATTTTTATTAGTTTTCTTAAAAATAATTCATTATTTTCAAAATTCCTAAGTAATATAAATAATATTAGCAATGTTTAGTCCATAACTCGTATTAAAAACCTCCTATAATTCATAACCATATGTCACAGTATAAGAAAGATATCGTCAGATATGGTTTGCAGTTTCCAAGAACGCTTTTAGAATCAGTAATTTAGTATATTTTTGGTTGATTTCATTATATCAGCAAATCTGAAATTTATAAAAGAAAATTGACGTACTACTTTCTTGTTAAAATATTGTGGCACTAGCACCAAATCAAAAGAAATTACAGTCAATAAACCTCATTATTAGCAAACAACTAATTATCACACCCCTCAAACACACAGCAATCAATCTAAAATTTTAATTAATTCACAAAATACTATCACTCCGAAATATTTATTTTCTGGAACGATCCACAATTTCCTAAAAAAATATTTCGATCAAGGATTCAACCTAAATTGAAACATGTTTCAAAACAACATTTTACCAGCGTCCAATATTGGAAGACTGGAATTTCCAATCTAAACGCGTTCAGCGTAAGTCCAGTCGTGCGAGAGCGAGAGGAAATGCGCATTAGTTGCCGTCGGTCGGGCGATCTCTTGCATCGATACTCCAGTCTCAAAGTCAACGTTTTGCGTGGCCTCGTAAAATTTCCCTGCTGCTCGGCGAAGGATGGTGAAAAAGCGATAAAACATGGTGACTACATCGTTCATGGAATAATTTAATGCCTTTCCCAGATGCAGAGAGACACTTCCATTTGAGGTAGTAAAGTAATGTCGGTTCGCACCATTCATCATGGTGAAAATAACTGGGTATCACCAATACACTTGAATTCGTCACATACGAAAACGAAGAAACGTATGGAGATGAAGTCGTTTTAGCAGAACTTCAGAACAAAAATAATGCAGGTATTGAGAAGGAAAATTCTCGAAGGTTGAATTCTTAAGGGGTTTTAATAACGTTCGGTCACGTGGAAATGGGAACGAGCCGGGAATCGTACCCGGGACTCTTGCTTTGATCGCAGGGGTGTTAATCACTACACCACCCATTCGCCTTCCACGACTGTACACCATTTCCACCCAGATCTAACAGGTTTGTTCCTATTCGTCCGCTCAATCTCTCGTATGCGTATTTGATCCATCGAATATTTTGGCTGCTCCTTAAACTTGATTACACAATGGAATTTTTCACGCCATTATATGCGAAGTATATTTATTTTGAAATCGTCTAGTTCAACAATTAAAACAAGAACACGGGGTAAATGATATATTTCCGTTTTCAGCTTTCAACCACATTTGGAAGAGAAACTGTTTATCGTGCTGATCCTTGTTAATGTTTTGATGATTTGGTGATAATGTAATACTCTTTATATGTTCCATTACAATAGTTTTGAATACTGAGTGATCTTTAGATGTGGATAAGTGTTCTTGTACTTGCAGTGATTTCGAAAGTAGTTTCTTTCTACATCGCAGCTTTTAAGGAAATCACAACATAACTCATCAAGGACTGGATCCCTACTTTCATGCTGAAAGGTGCAATGAGAACTATTTTTAGAGAATTTCAAATAATTTGTGAAATTTAAAGGGAATAATTAGTGGCACTCAAAATGTTAAAGAAATTTACTACGCACACGAATTTACAATTACTTTTTTGTCAATTATTCAACAACCATTCGTCCTTAACTTAATCATTCGAATGCGTTCGAAATGTGGTACAATTTATACAATGCTCAACTCCGATATAAAAGAATTCAAAATGAATAAATGTATCGATTATTAAAAAAACTCAGTTCTAGATGAAGAAGGACCTTTAACTATCACAAAAATATTACAGTGGAATTTCAGTGTAACATACACACTAGGGTCTTAAATTCGTCGGCTATTGAGAAGTCTTTGCATTTGGGAGATTAAAGGCAACATAGAATAAAATAACGGAGAGGGACAAGAAATGTCTGCTATTGAGATCTGTACGTTAATAGAAGTTTCAATGTAAATCTGAAAATACATATTCCAAACTAATTAAAAAGTAATAGTTCATCGTATTTCTACGTACTAAAAAGTTTCATTATGTGTAGATTTTCAGTTCAATTAAAGGTGCAATACAGAATTTACTGATTTTTGCATGGATCTTTAGTACAGAAGATTGACTATCTTTTGCCTTAAATGATCCAATCAAGACCAGAAGTTAATGTTAGTACACCATTTCCCAATTTAAAGAAATGCTAATAAAATATCTAAAATACTATTATAATATATTTTTATAGTTGTATTCTCGGATTGACTATACGCATTCACACAAGCAGGTTTGCTAGTTGGAATATGTATTTTCAGATTTGAATACAATTCCGTTAAATTAATAAGTGATATTGAAAATTACATATTTGCAAAGTGAGTTGTTTTGACAGATTAATAGCATGGCAATTCTCCTCGATTTAACAACCCACAGCATTGTGCTACTGCATAAGTACATTCTTAAAAATATTTGTGATATTTTTCTGAGGGATAATCTAGATAATGGTCTCTCCATGAATAAATATAAAAAACCTATTTTAAAGAGATCACATTATTTCGTTCTCAGCGAGCTGCTACTAAAGTAGCCAAAAACATTAACACTCCAGAAAATTAAAAAAAATATTACCTCGAAAGTTATTCCTACATCTTCCAAAAGAGAAATTACATATGATTCAATATGCCATGTCATTTAGTATATATTTATTGATGAAAACTAAATTGTATTCGTCCATCATATTTTTTCCTACATTATGGAAAATGGGAGTAACTTGTTTTCCGTTAACGTAAGAAACAAAGACAAATGTAGGACTTTCTGTTCAGTATTTTCATGGTTAGTGTCTGTATCTTGATGTTGATCTATATCTTTTTAAACTAAAAATGTTTTACATGAGTGCTCAATATGAGTACAATTACTGTTTAAACTAAACATTTTTAATTTTCGTGATAATAAAATTATTTAATTCTAAAACATTATAATATATTATTATTCCACTGCAAATGAGTAGATGTCTTGTCCGGTGGCAGAATATAAGGAAATAGAAGAAATTTTACAGACAGAATTTTACAGAAATTAAACATTGTCAAATAAATGATTCAACTACAAGATTAACAAACATTTAAATATTAAATATAAAAACATGCGATCATGAAACAACTAAAAAATTGATGTATTTTTAATAATGATTTAGCCCACGTTTTACGAGTGATGGTGCGGACACTCAATGCACCCCTTCCGTGCGCCTCTCTTCGCATGTACTCTAACGCACCCCTTATTCTAGAATTTGCCTAAAACTGGGAACAGATGCGGAGCTCGAAAATTTTTCCGCAACCAAAGCTCGTATTTAATTCTAGTTTCTAATTGTTCTATTAAAAAATGAGAATTTTCCAATGTTTTTTTTCCTAGTTCTAAAGTCTAAAATATGACCTTTTCCACCTATGCGTGAATGATTTTCCAATATTTTCGTTGTATATTTCCACGCGGATATAAGATTTGTATAAATTGACGAGACTAGATCATTTTCCTCAGTTTTCTTTAAATTCCAAAACTACCCAATCATTCAAATTGGGAAATGGAAACAGTGAACTAAATTTGTACTATTCCAGTATCTCTGGCCTTTATACTTGTGATTTTCTTTCCCCATAAAAATATATTCAATACGACACGAACCAAATCAATCACATGGCACCCAGCATTCCCATTCGAACGCCTCCTTTGTCATATGCAGATTCGCATATCGGTGCGCCCGAACGGCGCCTCTGCACAAAAGACGCCCTTGAGGTGACATTGCGCGCCGCTGGCGACGGTCGCCCTCAGAATCTGTCGAGGACAATATGGCGGAGGGGACGGTGAGGATAGCGGGGATGAGAGAGGTTTCCCAGCATCTTCCGCTCCGTGGCAAGCGATGCCCTGGTCGCGACAATGGAGCGCTCGCGAGGACGCGTCTCGCGTTCGCCTCAGGGCTTCGCGAAGAGACTTGCGGCACACCAGACAGACGCGTTCGAGCGTTATCCCACGCATCAGAAGCCCTTACGCCGCAACCAAAAAGCATGGGGTTCGTCCTCAGATTTATTTATGAATTCTTCCGCGAAACTTTCATATTCTAGATTTTATCCTGTCCCTCTTCACGTTTTCTGTACAATGAGCACTGTACAACGAAAAATATCATATATTCATCCCTTACATTTTAAAATTTCTTCTAAATTAACAGGTCATCATTTTCATAGTTTCGAAGCCTAAGTTTTAAATAAAAGCAATTTATTGTTCAATTTATGTATATCAACTTTTATATTGCAGATAATATAAATTTAAAAACAAATATATGAAATGGGAAGTTGAATTAAATTTATAATTGAAGGAAAATGTAGATTTCTTTGAATGATCACTAAGTAATTAAATTATTTAGACAGTTATATCATGCACCACAAATGTAGAACGTTATAATAACTGTTTTAACTTGATAATGTTTTTCGTTAACATTATATTGTTTATGCAGGACTTGGGACGTTATGTTTCGGAGTATCACTCGTCTTGTAGTTGAAGCATACCTTTGGGGAAGACAATCTGGGAACATTCGAGCGTGAACTTCAATATAAAATATTAACTTATTGAAATATTAATTTTTATTCCATATATCATTTATTTATACATATATTTTCAATATCAAGCGTAACTCAGCACTGTCACAGTAATGTCAGTTTCCTAAATACTTATTCTCTGGAAACAAAAAGAGCACAGAAATAACGATACAACAAGATTCATATATCACTTTAAAGGGACTTGAATTCGAGTCCAGAGGTTACGTAAATGAAATATAGTGTTTAAGAAAAATTAAAGATTGCAAGTAAAGCACTAAATCTTTAATGCTGAAATTAATTCTTTTTCTAAACTTCTTAAATTACTGAACACCATTGCACTAAAGGAGAAAACATAAACGAAAGCAATACAAAAAAATCTAACGCACGAAATCATTAATATTTAACTTT
>NNCF01126864.1:66326-78189 GCA_002313205.1 Laupala kohalensis | reverse complement strand
CCACAAACCAGTGGTCGGGTTGGTCCAGCTCCGCGTAACACAATGGCCACTGAAGTTTTGTTTTTTGTGTCTGTTTGTCTTTAATACGAATTTGTAAGTTTTATTGTTAAAATAATACTTACGATTAAAACTTGTTTTAATGAGTGAAATAATTTCTGTATTCCATATTAATATTTATTTTTAATAGATTGTTCACACACACACATTATATATTATTTTTACAGCCATAACACTTTTACATTACATATTTTGAAACAAAGTAAATTTGTTGAGCTATTGGCGCATACCTTGCTTTGACTTATTAAATGTTGAAGTCTTATCTTTTGCTTGAGAAAAAGATATAGTTTTTAAAAATAAAGTACCTATTAACTTTATTAGCTTCATTTCGTGACTATCGTCACGAGATTAAATATTAAAGGGATGGTTTTTAAACAAACGTCCCTCAAATTGCATACACGTCTGCAACATATTTTCTGGAACAAAATGCCTTCTTATCTTTATTACACATAAATAATCTATACAAATACTTAACTAATATAAAAACTTCACTAGGCACTTTGTAGATAATTTACTATCAAATCTATTCCTTGGGGATTTAAGTCATAAGGGACATTACGGATTAAGTTACTAATAGTTTAAATAATTACTGAAAATAAAAGTATAATGTAAAAATGTTAAATAATTAACTAGAAGAGCGATATATGATATTTAAATTTTTAGTCATTTAGATATTAAATTAAATAATGATCTGTAAAGTCAAAAGTATTACAAACATTTATTTTGAATTTTAGCGCTACCACTAACAGTGTTGTAATACACTTCAATTATCGCATACTAACAATGAAAATAAGTAATCTTCATTATACTTACTTATGAGCAGATAAAACAGATTTCTTATCTATATAATTCTTGCAGTTATAGTCTACACAATAGGTAGGAATTTCACTTAAGTGCCAACATAAACTGATATAATCGCTTAAACGAAGCACAATCGTCGACCACATTGACATGTAGCACGGGCATATACTGGTGCCATAGAACACAGAACTGTGCCGCTGCCGAGTTGTTCACACTGGTTTGCGGTGGAGGCGGGGGCTGAATACAGCCGGCTCGCTTCTCGCATGAGTGAGAGTTCCATAGTTATATGGGTGAAAAGTATCTGCTACCACGGTCTTAAAGATAATTTTCTCCTTTAGTAGAGTACGTTTTACGGTCTACTTTTAGTGTACAAATGTAAAGTTAAAAGATGTAGTTTGAATTAAATTAGTATTAAACTTGAAAATTGTAAATTCAATAAATTAATTATATTAGAAAAGATTTGAGGTGGAAAGTAATTGCAAAGCGTTTCCATGTTTACCCATTCAATGCAGTCCAATCGTCATAGTGTATTCCATATCCTTATTTAAGAACGTCTCTGTTGCAATCGTTGAGAGTGGCCCTCAAGCGAGTGGCAGCGACACTCGGCAAGTTCTGCTCTCCTTTTTTTCCATCATTCCTCTTTCTGTACACCATTCTCCTTTTACATTTCACTTTGTTTCCGAAAGACGATCTTCAAAAATACGTGGGTCAACTAGTAGAGCAGGGTAGAGTCCAGAGAGTAATGTGCTACCGCATGAACAATGGACGGTGGTGTACATTGTTACTCTTAATTCATTAATACTATTATTATTCATCCGAATTTTAGTAGTTTTAATATTTGCAAATTCTCAGCTATATTTTCGGAACCATTAAAAAATATGATAGGAATCATTTAAAGACATATTAATTTAATATCCTTTTTAAATATTATATTAAATATGAAGTTGTTGCTATTCCTGATATATATAAGATGTATCAAACAATTTGTATTCTTTTTTTTTGGGGGGGGGGGCGCATGCAATTTTTTGCTTTCGTGCGCCAAAAAAGTAAATCCGCCTCCGCCTTAGAGTAGGGTACTTGGTCGGAATAGGAAGGTCCCTAGCGAGGTGCCGGAGAACGATTGTTACACACGGGAGGTCCTTTTGCTGCCTCTGGTGTTCGTTGGTTAGCAACATGAGTTTTTCACCCCTCATTTGTCTTCAAGTTACCCAAAATGCACTGAAAAAAACTATAATCAATCTAGAGAATTCTTCAGAAATATCGATTAACATAATTGACGATGGTGAAACGTATAAATGTAATCGTGATCAAATTCAACAAGAAAATCTGAATTATTCCCCATTTGGTGAAATTGGGTCTAACTAACATATTAACACGTTGTGAATTATTGCTTTACAGTGTTCGCACTTTTCATTACTATTGTGAGAAAGTGGTTCAGGCCATTGGAAACCTTTCTCTGCTATTTCCTCAGAGAACACAGATATACTTCTCACTGAGTTTTTTCACGTCCGTTTCCCAGTGGTGTATTGCTGAATAAAAAAGTACCAGTACGTCGATCCTTCAAGTAATAACAATTGGTATATAGGAATCATTAAATGAAAAATGGATAAATATAAACAATACATTTTACATTTCATTATAAAAAATTTAAACAATTGCATGTTACAATTTTCATATTTATTTATATTTTATTTTTACAAAAATTTCAATAAGGGATCATTTACATATTTTTTCTTGCATGTTTTTTCGTTGCAGATCTGTGATAACGTAACCAAGTTTTAACATATGAATTTGGGTTCCACGAGTCTAAGGGTGGACCATGTAGCTTAATAAATACTACACTTTAAACTTCGTTAATAAGAATACGCGACCATGGGCTCTGATGACCTTGTTGTTGACGACCCCTTAAATCCCCACACAAAAAACGCGACCTCTTATGAGTCAATATTAAATTCATACAACTAAAACCACGTTCGTATTCTGAAGACCTACAAGGAATCATTTTCGCACAAGACATCAATTCTTCCAAATCCATGGGAATTGAACGACCACCATTACCTAAAATAATCTCGATTCGCATTTAAAGTTTTTTTAATTGTATATTAAAGCTTCTATCAACTTTTTACGCCTGTACCAGAATCTTTGTCAGTTAGCAATCCATGTTTGAAATTGTTTATTAAACTAGTTAAAAGTTGATTTCTATTTATACTTACTCTTTCATTATTTGTTAAAACAATTGAGTTTATCTTCATTTTATCAATAGTTTTTACTGATTCATCTCCTTTCGATGAACCCTTTAAAAGTTCTGCAAAATACAACGACGAATCAATTTATCTGCTTAGACTATTGTGACATTTCAATTTTGTAATGACACACAGTAGATATTTCGAATAATACATTATACTTAAGAGATAAATTTAAATCAAATTGTTTCGATGAAATTCGATTATCAAGTCCAAAAATACATGACTTTTTCTGTCTTATTACTCTGTCCATCTGTACTAGCATTTTTAAACAAGGACATAATGAGGCAAAATTTTGCTATACTGCAGATACTGGTCGAAATGAACTAGCTACCCACTGGACATAAAAAATTTTCATTGCTTTTTCAATGGCTTGACGACATATTTCTAATTCTAACCGATTTTTCGGCGATTGATATTATAGACTGTATATCTCATACATAAATGTTTGAAAATGATTTATTCCGTGCACCTCGTATATTTTGTCTACCACTGACAATTATAACGTTTTCCGACCCAGAAATTTTGCCTATCATAACATTTGCACCATCACTTGTAAAAGATTTATTTTTATTTTTTGTGGGGTTTTACGGCTCATGTCGACATCAAAGGTCATTGGAGCCCGAAAAACTTGTACAGGTAGGGAAAATGCAGTTACGCACTAGGGAGAGCCAACATGACTCTCCCCGCGTGTGGGACTCGTCGAATAATTCAACCCTACCCACTAAAAACCCTCNAATGAGAGGAATGAGGAAAATGAAAGATACCCTAGCCTTAATAGCGTCGGGATCGAAAAGAACAAGAGGTGACCAAGGGAGGTCAGGAAAGAGAAAGGAAGGAGTCTAATACAAGTCAGTGGAAGTAATGCTCAGACTCAGTTCGGGGCCCTGTGTTTGCCAAACCCGTACTTACTAGATGTTAGTCCCCTGGGGGGTAAAAGATTTAAATGCTGTTGCAAATAATTATCATCAAATCCATATTTACTAAGGCACTTTAAAAAAGAATCTGTCATTGTAAAAGCAGTCTGATCCGTTAATTCTACTAAATCAAGAAAAAAATAATGCGGTATTTCCGTTTCCCCTATTTAACTTTTTAAATAAATAATCAATGCTGACTTTTTACTGAGAGCAGTAGCTTCATCAATCATAATCGATATATTTGAGCGAACATTCAGAATTTCTTCAACCAATTTCATAATTTCTCATTTCATAAGCAATATGATCGATTATGTTAGTATCACCGCACCTTGAACTCAATGCATGAGAAATATCAGTTTCATATAATTGATGAAGTTGAGGCAATTCAATATGATTGGAATATGGTCGATCGTTCTTAGCTAAGTAATATGCCGTCCTGAATAATTTACGTGTACAATTCAATTCGCGGTTTTTATATTGTCGATTAGATTTTCTAATTTTTGTTCAGTCAATAATTTTAATTATTTTTTTCAGCTTCAAGGTGGGATGAAGTATTTAAATGGTTGAAGATATTTTTGCGAAAAGAAGTCAATTCCAAACTCCTATCTTTACCATAAGAGGACACAATTATCGAACACCATTTCTTTGATAGATAAACTCCCAGACATTTAGAAGGTACTAAGTTTTTCACACTAGCGCATATCAATCATCCCAATTTTCCATCATTGTATGTCAACCAAGGACAACTTTTTCTTCTTACTCCATAAACCACTATTCCAAACAAAGGGCCAGTTCGGTGTTACTTCTGATTCAGTCGCAGATTTTTCATACACACTTTCACTAGAACTTCCATGTCTCGATAATGATGATGGACGAGTATCCATGCTAGTATTTGTTTCACATTCTGTTTGTTTTTCATTCTTATATTCAAATTTTAATTGTTTATTAAAAAAATTATTTAATGTTTTTTGCTAGCGCTTTGTACTCATCTCGCGTAACTAATAAACCAAATATCGGATAACAGTCGGCGAATAATGTTTGAAAAATATTTGAAATGAATCACTAGCACAGAAACTTCATATATTTTCAAAAATGCTTCGAATGTAAATCTCAAGAAGAATTGTGGAGGGTGTACATGCATTTTCATTGATTCATAAAATTAACCAATAGTTATTTGTTTTGTGAATTTCGTGGAAAGGGATCTGAGCCAAACAATTCTTGGAATATTCTTAATTACTTTTTCAATGACATTTAACAACAAAGTAATTCGGATAATGTACTTTTATTTTGTATTCCTTTTATAGATTTCTATATATTATAAACCGTAAATAATTGAACTATTTTAAGAAGATACTTACTATAGACATCTGCCCTGAGTATGCATTTCCACCAATCAGGACGGAATAATTTTATTTTAACAGTTGATCCTACTACAATGTAAATGTGTTACTTTTCTGGAACGTTTTGTAGTCAAGTTCATACTTAGTTCTGATAAATTAAACNTTTTTTTTTTTTTTTTTTTTTTTTTTTTTTTTTTTTCGTTTTACGAAAAGTCTAATTGGTCTTCTTTATTCACTTTAAACTCCTTTAATTGATATCTGACGTTAAGAATAAAGAGAACACTCACGTATCAAATAATTTCCAAAAGTATATTTACGGTATTAATTTAATTCGAAAAGGAAATTTAGTGATGAATGGTGCATGGAAATAAAACTCGTCAGACGAAGATGCTTCTCAAAGTGAGATTTTATTTCGGGAACATTTCTCTCTCAAGCACTTTTCATTTACAAGGCGACTAAAAGAGCTATATGCCAACGCTATTCATGAATCGTTTTTCTCGGATTCATGGTGTAACACGATTGAATAATTTAAGGAATAATTGAATTACCGAGAAAAAAGAAATGTGTCAGCTGATTAATTCTCCGTTCTCTTAAAAATTAACGTACTAATTTTACAAGGGTCATGAAGATTATGTAACATTCTTACTTCTTTAAAATATGTCTTGCATTATATTCTTTCATACATAATCGCAAATATACATTTTTTCTAAGAAGTTCTCATTTTCTGAGACGTTCGGTCTTTAGAGAACACAGTGAGGAGTATGATGTACTTTTGTCAAGTCCGCTTTATACGGTCCATTTTGCATATTGTTTCGTGCTATGCACACCAGGTTGGATGCAGATTGAATGAAAATTTTTAAGCATGCTCCATTGTCTAGTACGACTCGTACAAATTGACCAGCGCCCTGCTAGCGGTATCTCTTATTCATTGCGGCATCTGTTTTCTTTCGAGTCGGTTGCATGCGTAGTTGTTTGTTTTTTTTCTGTTCCAATGTTTTCTGGTTATTAGTAGAACTTCACAAATCAATCGTAGTGAACAAAATCCTGTATTCAATAAACCACTCGTTGATCAATAAAGTCTGTTTACATGTTCCGAGAATCGGTAGTCCAGTTTAGGTTAATAGAGTACCAAGTAAATGTTAATTGCTTATTGCGCTCCCCGTGGCGTTGAGTGACAACTCATACTAACACCATCCATTTCTCGTCCAATAGTGAGAAATTAAGTACTTATTTCGGAACGTCCAATTTCTGCACACGCAAATACGACAAGCGTGACGTCACCCTCTTCGTATCCATTTATTATACAGCAATTGAACGCAAATTGTCTGTAAAATGAACCGTGAAAATGGGCATTAGAGAAAATCTGAAAGAGTTCAAGGGATCATGATGAAGTTCTGAAGTCTTAAAAGATAAGATTAAATCGAGGATAGCCATGGTATTTTTTGTTCTTCAATTGAGGTGTTTTTAACTTCTATAATGGGTCGAAATACAATTGTTAGTGGAATATTCTTATTCAGTTTATGTATACTCAAATGTATGGTGAACTAACTGATAACCCGGCGTTGCCCGAGACTTCCCTTAGGGCAATCTCCTTTTACTCAGGGAAAAATATGACCTATCTATATTGTAAAATCAAAATAATTTTGCTTGCTGTTTTTTTTTTTAAGAATGTGCACAGCATTCTAAATTTACAAACTCATAATAATACAAATGTAATACAAAACTTTGAGTTTCACCTCCAGCAGAAAGAATAATTAATTCCATGGATGAAACCACCCTTGAGAAAGAAACGTTACGTTGTCCGTGGGAGAAACAAATCAACCGAAACTTCACCAATTAGCCTAGCACATCACATGACCCTCCGGATACACAGGGGTGTTTAACCCCCATATGTGCTAAACTTGTATTTATGTGGCATTGTCCTCTCCAAAGATGAACTTTTCCCCGACTTCGTCTTTCTTTTCACACACTAAAAAAATTCTTTTTAGCCTATGCTTTTTTTAAATATCTAAACTATCTTATTGTCAAATATCATCACGATTGGTTCAGCGCAGCGATTTAACCGTGAAATAGTAGCAAACAGACAGACGAACTATCGCATTTATATAGTAACATGGAGTATGCATATAATGATGTGAATATTATGCTTTCTTATTCACTTAATTAGTCTTTTTATTACCCTAATACTGTAGTATTTTAATAATATTTGAACAAACAGAATAATTCAAGATTATTATTTTTATAACAATCTGAACTTGACTGATCAATTCACATACATAATTAAAGAATAAATGGTTGTATTCCCAACCATTGGTTATACCATAACATATGATAACCCAAGAAGATTATAAACAGTTGAGAAATGAAACTGTGAAAACATGAGAATCATAAATGTCTCATAACATATACGAAATAAAAATATACGGGAGTCATATTCTCTAAATTGGCGATTACATATAGTTATTACAAAATGGACGCATGATTTTTTATAAACCGAAAAAAATTAATATATGTACCAATATCTCGAAAAATCATACGATGTCGATAAAAAGCAATGCAAAAAATGAATAAAATCCACTGAGGTATTCTAAGCATAAATTTTGTAGCTTACCTGCGAAGTAATTTCTGAATTAGAACGTGCACGATAGGGAAATCGTCACTTAATAAGTTATATCTCAAATCTCAAAAAGGAAAACACTTTTCAGGAAGTGAAAGATATACTGATTTATGAATATACTTTTATTGAAGGATAATTACGTAACGCACAGTCTGATACAAAAGTTAACAATTTTGTTGGCATGTCAAATAATATAATATTTTGCAGATTTCTGAGCATAATTTCAAATTTTGTTCTCTGAAAGTATTTTACGTAGAATTGTAAAAATTCACCCTGTTTCGGAGAGAAAATGACTGCCACTTACGAACTTATATAGAAGGTTGAGAGATGCGACATGAAATAGAGATTCTAAAGGTTAGCCGTGACGGAAAACTCGTAACACGTGGAGTTATAAGACTAGATTCTCGCGGACAATACATCCCCGGTTTAAATAACCACCCACTTATGTTACATCGAATCTGTTCGTCCATCAAAAATGTAGGTTTTTATAATGTTTTAGGAATCTTTCGTCTCTTTTTCCCCCTCGTTTTTTAATGTTTTGAAATATTGTAATTCAGGAGGGTTTTTAGTGTGTATGGTTGGGTCATTCGGCGAGTCCCATACGCGGGGAGAGTCATGTTGGCTCTCCCTAGAGCGTAACTGCATTTCCCCTACTTGTACAAGTTTTTAGGGCTCTAGTGACCTCGATGTCGACGAGCCGTAAAGCCCCACATAAAAAAAGTTCACTGATGATTCTGTTCGCGCAATCCATTAGAATGTGAAAGTATCCACTTTTGTGTGGCATGTTCAATAAATTCGTTTTGAATTTTATTTTTACTTTCTCAAAAATAATGAAACCATAAGTCAATTCAAAACTGAGTCAATGAAAATTCAATTATGAAACATTTAAACGTCAAAATGTTTGAAGTAATCCTTGATATTTAGGATTTCATCCTTTATTTATCTGCCCACTCAAGAAAACAACCCGTCTTTACTGTATTAAAAAAAATTTTAATATACTTTCCCATGTTTCCATAATGGGTTTCGTTGAATTCCCATTCTAAAAGTAACAATTTTACAACTTAAAAATTTGAGTTGTTTCTACATTTAGAGATGAAATTTATAAATTTAAAAACAATTTTAATCCATTAGGAGTTAATACTTTGAAAGTTTTCTAGAGCAGAAGAATTTCATAGCTGTTATTTTTCCTTTCAAGAGTTTGAAAATGCATAACGTGGAAAAAGATTCTGTACAAAGAAGCTTTTTGCAGAAGAAAATGAGAGTGATTATCTTTAAAGAATTCAAATACCTCAAGAGTATATGAGAAAAGATTTCAAGAACAGTAGGCGGAGATTAAGAAAGAAAACAGGTTGGAAAATACAAGAATGAGATTTCTTGACTGCAAAGTTCATATATACGTAGAAAAGAAACAAATTCCCCTGACTGTCAGAAGAATGTCGACGGGTTTCTATTAAAGGAAATAAGGTTATTTCAATAAATCTTTAAATCTGGAATTCTATTGGTCTGAGAAATGTTTCCTACGAATTTAAATTCGCATTTGCTCGCGTAACAAATGAAGTATGATATTGTGCGGTTATTGAGTGTTTGATTTTTTATTATCCTTGCGTGTAAACATATTTTCTATCTTAAACATTTTGATTTTTTATTTCTTTTATAAATTAAGAAACTTATATGAAAATATGTTAAACACATTATGTAATATAAAATTTAAAACAAACATTAAAAATCATTGAAATAATGTTCATCAATAGATAGATATAATTGACATACATTTCCATTGCGATGAAATTGCCCCAGATAGAGAAATATATTTTTTGAGCAAAAATGGATTGTAAGTGCTATTATTCTTCAAATATTATGAATTTTGGTAATGGTAGGGTCCGAAAATTGAAAGTAGAAATTAGAAGAATTGAAAGTAGAAGAATAATTTATCGTACAGAAGAAAACTAAAACAACTGATATCAGCAAATATAAAAAATACTTTATACGAATAACAAACACATTACAATTTTTTTGAATTTGTGGGAGTAAAAAGAATAATTTTTTTACGGAACATACAAGTTAAGCAACTTGTTGAGGAGGTAAAGAGGTTTCGAAGAAATTGCATAAAAATTGTTGGATGCGGAGATGAGCGTGTCAGAAGCGAATAACAGGACTTACCTAATAGGTAATTCGAGCTGCGCGAGCCGACAGTGTCACACAGGAAGCCGTGAAAGCTGAGGTGGCTCAGCCAAGTTGAGACAATTAGAAGGACATAGTTAGAGTTAGTAGACAGTTGGCCGTCACAGAGAGCTTAAAGACGGAACACCTGAGTGATGTCCAGGCAAGCGAGGCATCAGAGAGAATGGTGAGGTTGCTACAAAGGTGACACACTATCTACCAGGAAATTACGGCGATAGGGCAGAGCTCTATCGTGTCGCCTGTAACGTAAAGAATGAACGAATAACGAGATACAAAAGAGGCATTATTTATAGTGACATTCATGTAAAAGCGCAAAGACGAATTTGGTCTCATATGTTAAATTTTAACATAGCTACCCGGGCAAGGAAAAAGAAAAATGCCAAATTCAACGATGTATACCTCAAACCCTACGTCCGGACACTGCTTTCACGAGAACCGCTTTGCGTTTCTGTGATCAACTCAGTGAGGTCTACTGAAGGCCCCAGTATGTTTGGCGAGACCCATACGTTGGGCGTCATGTCTGTCAACGTATAGCAGTCTCTTGTTATCCTATCCTATGCCAGCATTGGTGTGTATTGACTGCAGCGACAGTATGCTCAACGTATGCTATGGCATACTAGACCAGCTTTTCACATTTAACTCAACTTAATATAGAGAGACCGGGATACGCTTCAGTTGTTCAAAATAAATTTGCATAACTAGTGACAACGCTGTCTACCATTTGTATTGTTCATGGGTAGCACTGTAAATGCAGGAAGTGATGAAACATACTCCATACGTTTGTGTTTGTTAGGGTGGGCATTGGCTTTCTACTTCTACATAAAAATATATGGCGAGTGAAAGGAAGCTGTCAAGGAAGGAAGGCAGCTGGAATTTGTCGATAAGGAGGAGGAAGTTGTAACGAATAAATACGCCGACGGAAATAGTTCTCGGTTTTGAAGTGCGCGCAGTGCGGAAGTNAGAGTGTTTTTTCAAGAACCAGTTTTTTTTTCAAGAACCAAGACAAGAAAATGATTTGCATCGAGCAGTGGCGTGCGTAAGGGGTCATAGGCCACTGTGTAAGGGGTCAACGATCGCAAGTCGGTCGTGACCCGGGTGAGGCTACTTGTGAGGCGAAATTCCTCACTATTTTATCGTTTACATCGCTATGTGTTTTTTTAGTTGTAGGAGGAGTAGAAATATATCCATGACCGGGAACCAATGACTCAACCCTGGAGGACCTCCGCTCTGATGTCAGGGACGTTCTGAAGAGAGTGGCCGGGATACCTGAGCTCCTGCTGGAGATGAAAAATTTTAAGCAGAGGTTAGGGAGCCTAGAATCACCGGTACCAGCCCTAGAGACAGAAAAGATTTCTGGCTCCAAAGGTGGACTACCACAAGAGCCAGTATCGACGTAACAATTTTATGTTGTTCGGGCTGGAGGAACTTCAGGGTGAGACATGGGAGGACTCGGAGAGATTTGTGAGGGATGTTGCGAGCCGAAGAGGCGTGGAACTCACCCACAACGACATCGAGCGTGCCCACCGGACAGGAAGAAGGAGAGGATGTCGTCCCATCGTTGTGAAGTTCTCATCCTACAAAAAAGCGAGAGGAAATGCTACGAGCGGCCTCCATTCATCTGTGTGGAGGTCACACGCATATCGCGAAGGACTTCTTTGCAAGCGTAAGGTAAACGAGAAATAAATTGTATCCTTATTTGCCAGAGAG
>NNCF01126864.1:48446-62554 GCA_002313205.1 Laupala kohalensis | reverse complement strand
TGTGTGTGTGTGTGGAAGTATGTTGAAATATATTCATTTACGTATGATATAATTGTCTAAATCCAAAAATGCACGTATGTACGTATGGATTTGTCAGTACATTTTTTAATGTACAAAAATTAAAGTCGTTATTAAAAAAAAAATTTCGAATATTTCCTTTAATTTTCAACATTTTTGTGCATTTACTGTAATGTAAATATTACATATAAAGCAGTATGAAAAAGTTATATATAGTGAATTTGATGTAACTCATAACGAAACTAAATAGGGAATTTTAGCCTTACTATTTTAGTAGAACATAGAAGAAAGTGTTGCAAGGCTAACCAAACAAAATTCCATCTGAACACGTTTAATGTATGAAACATAATATTGACGCAATTATTTTTACCATTTAGTTTACTTGAATTAGCACATATCCCAACGGAATGTAGTAAATTATTAAATATTAAATTGTGACTAGTCCAAGAACAAAACAATCGAGAATTAAACGTGTTTAATAAACCTCAACCTGCCAACCAAGTCTTACCGTGCATTAGGTCACAGTGGATATGAAAACAAAAAAGTAGACTAAGATTTAAATGACTTCATTACCTTTCAAAAAAGGGAATCTCTATCATACGAAACGGAGATATTAAAGAGAAGAATGAATCAACCAAGTAATGGTGAATGAGTGAAGTCACAGACCACGCACGCGTAGAAAAAGGAGACAAAAGTCCGCTAAATTGAAAAATTGTCAATTTACCATCCTGGTACGTAAGACTCAACGGTGCCAGCGCGGTTGCACCATTTCATTAGAGTGCTTGTAAAATCTAAACATTTTGTCCAAATTTTACGATTTAAAGACGTTTTACATTTTTTTTTAACAAGTACAAAATTTAAAAAAATCTTTAATTTCAATGAAAATTGATTTTTTCTCTCATAAATTGAAGTATTTTAATATTTCTATTTTTAATAACGATTTTTCGATTATTTATGTTTAACTTAGTAGATAGAGATATGCCGTCGCGGGCGTCATCGTAGAACTCTTTGAGGCGAACAATGTTGCCTTTCATGGTTGTCACCTATCTCCAACCATTTAGGCAGCGTAAGCAAATATAATTCTCTTTTTCCCGATTTTATCGACATTTATTGTCAAAAACTATTTTTATCTTATCACGCATTTAAAATATAAAAGTTAGCCTGTTAATCTTGGACATCTAAACTATCTCCTTGCCAAACTTCATCACGATCGGTTGTGTTTAAGTCGTGATCATGTACCAACCAGACAGACACGTTTTCGCGTTACTCACTTGTGTGTAAACAATATCAGGTCGTTTTCCTTTACTATATATAACAAACAAAAATATCGTTCTTTTTTACGTAATAAGTCATTTATTGACTAAATAAAATAATCAGTTCCAACCTATTCTACCCGACTAAAATAGGATGAGAAATTATGCAAAATCCCCAAAAACAATTCAGCGTGTTGAGAATCAAAGGTTTTTGATACACGTAATAGAAAGTGTCTCAGAAGAAATTAATAGCTGAAAGTATCAGATAATATCCTATACTAAGATCGTACAACTGGATACCCTGGAAGCTAAAGAAAGAAAAAAACATCTCTGCATGACCCACTTAGGTACACATTTTGAATTCTGGATCGAATAAGAACGAAGGAAGCAGCTTTGGAGAAAGCTTTGCGTTACTCTAAGAGATGACGAAGAGTAGCATGTAAGATATAGCATATCAAAACAGCACACGATCGACAGTGCAATTTGATACAGGAAGAACCTAACGGCGGAGAAGAGAAGAAAAGGGTTTTAATAGAACGAGAGGGTCATGATTCATACTAATACATAAATGCATGTGATGAAATTTTCCAAGGAAATAGTTTAGATGTCTAGAATGAACATAGCCAACTTTAATTTTTTATATGTGTGAAAAGAAAGATAGAAAATGATGTTGAAGATAAATGTCGATGATATCGCGGTGATAAAACAGTCATATTCCTTGACGCTGCCTAAACGCTTAGAGATAGGTGACAACTATGATGACAATATTGTTTGCCACAAAGTGTTCTACAAACAAATCCGCGACAGCATATGTCTATCTTCTAAGTTTAACCTAAATTATCGGAAAAACGTTATGAAGAACAGAAGTGTTTAAATACTTATGTAGAAGTACCTTCCTACATATACGACGAAACACGTACCTTAATACGAACTCCCTCATGCATCTAACACAAAATGATGCCACGCCAAAGCAAATAGCGCCATATTGTTTATGCCGTCGTCAAGACGGTGTACCAGATACTCAAGATCCAAGACCGGCGAAATACACACACCCCACAAAAGAGTCTCAACAGACGACGCAAGAGAGTCCCTACATTGTACACATTTTAAGACTCCATGAGACGCACGGGCCGCGTGCACCACCAAGAGCATGTCGCCTATTTGTTAAGAAACTTCAAGAACTCGGGTCAGTTTATTAAGAACCTTCGAGAGAACCTCAATAGACGAACCTCGACCTAGTGTTACGTCGCAAACGTCGTCTGTTGTCAAAGTTTAGATTATGGCGACAGCTACGACGGTGAAGTCAGTACGACGGGTTCTCTGGCCGAGTGAACATCGGGTCCGATATAACCTCAACCAAGAAACCCAGCTCTGCGGAATCGCCCGACCTGTGACTGAATTATTTACTATCATCAAACGCTACGAGAGCAGCAGGAATAATTCTATGTCCAAGAAGCTAAGTCCGACCCGCGACTGGATTAATTCTATCTTCGAAAAGCCACAAGGCTCTCTGTTACGGCTTACAGCAGAATTAATTCGAGCTTCAAAAGGCCACGAAGCGCCCTCATACGATCAGCGGTGGAACTAACTCCACCATCCAAGGACACGAGGCGCAGTCACGCGTCGAGAGAACGTACTACAACGCTATCATACAGCTACATCAGGATCTATTACCAGTGGTACCATCTTGTGACGAAGAAGAGAACTTCTTCAACCTCGACAACTAGCTTACCCAAAGTCGTGAGTCAAACGAGAAAAAAGCATCATTTACAGAGCTTTCAACGCCTGTGGTTGTCAACCTGGTGTCATTTATTGTTTACGATTCAATCACTTGTTCACATTGATCCTGCATAATAAATCTTGTTCTGTTTAACCTTTGAGTATTTATTTTGGAAAGGAAGAACCTTATTGCGAAGCAATCTCCGCATCGAGACTTGTGAAGCAATAAAAAAATCTTCCCCGACACTTAAATTTCAGCGAGTAATTTAAAAAGGAAAAAATCAGTCTTCATCAAATTTAATGGGTCTTTGTTTTGTGCATTTAACAAAGATAAAATCATCTTTTAATCGTAAAAATTGTATAAACAGTTTACATTTTACAAGAGTTTTGGGGCATCTCTAAACCAACAGCATGCATCCGTGCGCTTACCTATTGCTACTTTGAGAACGCTCTATTCAATTTACTATGAAATCCTCTTTCGTAAAAATATTCTGAAATTTCACAATTTAATTAAATACCAGTGGGATGGTAACACTCTGCAATTGAATAATCTATGTATAAAAAAGCGAAATACCATTGACTAACTGACAAATCACGAAATATCAGAAACTACCAAAACCTACAAACTTGAAATTTGGCAGGTAGATTCCGTTTAGGGTGTAGACGTCCGCCAAGAAAATATTTTACGAAACTCCACCCCTAACAGGGTTAAATGGCGTTTAAAGTGTTTTATGTAGGTATTCTATGCTACCCACCATCTTGATTGTCTGGAGCAATTTTAACCAACTTGACAGTTTTACAAGAAGCATTTTGAGGGTAAGACATTCCTGATACCTCTTGAGTGGGGTTAGGAAAGGGGGACGTAAAAATTATGAAAAAAATTCTGTAACATATTTGAAACCATAGTTATTAGTGCTGTTGAGATGGATAAAGACGCCCGCGATGCTTCGTGAGTTCATAATTAGTCCAAATTAGAGATATTAAACACTAGCATCCTTGGGGTAGGGGAGGAAACTGGTAGCAGGTTAAAATAATCAAAGACGTCCGATATTGATGTTGAATATATCCGTTTTTTGGTCCGTTTAGCAGAAGAGAAGAGTCATACTATCAATGTTCCTTAAGTCCACGATCACCCCAGTGAAGGATTATACTCCGTTTGGTTAAGGGAAGAAATGTATAAATAATCGAAAATGACTTATATTAGTGTTGAGATCATAGTTTTTTAGGTCAATGAGATTATTAATAACATTTTCGAAGACCCTAAAGTTCAAAATCAACCCGCATACACCGTTTGCACACCAAGGGTAGGGGGCGCTATATAAAACGTATCGAAAATGATAGATATCAGTGACGAGTACACAGTTTTCAGCATTACTGAGTTGATTCTGACATCCTGTAATCGTGTAATGCTATGTTCAGCCCCCATTTGAAATAAGAACTCCTAGTACTCGTGGGTATGGGAATGGATAGACGTGTAAAACTAATCGAAATTTACCGATGTAAGTGTGGAGATCAAAGGTTTAGGGTTCGCTGAGATTATTAATGACATTTTCGATGCTGCTTACATCCACGATCAGCCTTATAAACCCCAGCACCTCGGTAAGGTCATGACATATAATGGATGTAACACCTGAGGGAAGGTTATGACGAGTATAGAATTTTCGAAGTCGCTGTGGTGAATGGAATCAACCCTATGAGAAGGAATAAAGCTGGAAACATATTACATAATTCACGGGAGCAAAGCTGCGGGTACTCAGCAAGTAAGTATATAATATAGGTACACGCAAAAGCAACTTCTACCTTATAAAAAGTATTAATTAAACTTTCTCTAAGAAAATATATTTTAAAATAGACTATTATCTTCAGGAGATGAATCTGAAATATTGTTTCCGAGATATATATATATATATATATATATATATATAATGTTTTATGACAATAAATGAACTGCAGCCCGCTTGAACACGAACTAATATGGGAAAGTTTTATAATTACACCAAGAAAAATATTATGTAAACGAGGACACAAATTATAAATTGAAATACTGATAAAGTGTAAATAAAAAGAGAATAATGAAATTTATAATAAAAATATTCTTTTGGATTTCTTTATGTGGAGTTTTTTGTTCTGTTGCGCTCTGTTTTTCCTAATTCCTTTTTTTGCATATTCTAATTTTTGTATTTTACTCTACATGTTTATTAAGTATGTGTTAACTGATCTACAATGATAACAAAAATAAATATTTTTTATCGTCCGTGTATCATGTTTGTCATATAAGTAGTGTAGTGACACTTTCTCTAAAAAAAACGTGGTGATTTCATTGTGCATACTGAGGTGAACATAATATTTATTATTCCAACTCCATTATTTAGTCACTCCAACAAGGATTGGGAGAACGGAAAAATAAGAATCTACAATCGTAAGAAAAACCTAAAAATAACTTCATTGACTAACTGAATAGATCCAAATGTGTTATGTTTGTTTTAAAGGTGTATTGGAAATACTTCGCACTGGTTACATTGTAGTTTCTGAGGTGAACATAATTATGTATTAAAACGTGGCAATCACAAAATGAACCTTGACACCGTAAAATACAAGCAAAGCAGAGTCAAAAATTAAGTCACCCCAACGACAGTTGGCAGGAAGGGAAAAAAGAACGAGTGGTTAAAGCAGAGCAAAACATGTCGTCCCGAAAGGGAAGGTGAAGGGCACGCGAAGAGGGTCCTCGAGGGACGAAGCGAAGCGCACCGAGGGTTGGGACGACGACCTAGCAAGCGCGCAGCGGGGTGGATCCTGTGGCGGGCACAGTCTGGCGTCGATTCGATTAACGAGCAAAGGCATAGGGTGCGACAGGGAAGAGGAAGGGATCCGTGATGCGCAGGGCAAGGCAGAGCAGCACGACGCAGAGGCTGGCGCTCCGACACTGACAGGGCTTCAGCGCTGGACCGTGGCTACTGTACTGGAAGACGCAACAACACTGCAGTAAGGGACCGTCCATGTATTACGATATGCTACCTAAAGAGACGGCTCGGGATGTACATGATGTCATTACACTGCGTTACGAAGAGTAGTATCACGTAACGCTGTGTTTTAAAGGTGTGTTTTATAAACCTACATAATTCAGTTTTGTCATTATAAACCAAGTATTCAAGAGCTCAGTGAGAGTCATGGGGTATGAACAATTAAGTAAGTGCATTAACATAAGCAACAATATTTACTTCAAAGGGGAAGGTCGCGTTACATAATTATTTGGGATAGGGTGTAAGATGTATCGTTACGGCAGGTACATCGAAGAGGTGATGAAATATGGTAAGTTTTGCTTTACGTAATTCTTGAACAGACCCAACTGACTTTACTTCTCTTGGCATTTTATTTTTTACAAAACATAATAAGTATGACGATGCAAATAGTAAGATTCACAGTCACTTTCTTATCTTCACAAATTCAAATATTATGTGTTTAATCGGTTATGAACTAACATAGTAGGAACAATTATTCCTATACTATCAGATCCCAGCACTCTATATTCGAGTGCAGTTTATTTATTTCTCCCTATTTTACTTTTAATTCTGTTCTTCAATAAAAATAATTTTTCTAAATCAACAAAATAAAATTAAAAAAAATAAAACATTTATTATTTTTAGGTAAAGACATATGTTCTTGATTGCATTACACATTATATTTTATTGTGAATTTATTTTTCATTTTACTTCACTCAACTGACTTACTTCACTCACTGGAGGTTTTACCTCCAGACCTACTTTTTATTATAGTTTAAATAGTGACATGGAGGAATCCACGGGGTGTGGGATTTAAGCAACTGTCTGAGAGTGATTGTTTTCTCTCAAACAATTTATTTTTCTCTGACACTTTTTTCAGCGGAGTGTATGTCGTCTACACTCCCCTTGATTCCTTGTGGGGCACTTTTTGTTGAAAGACTTTCTTCGAGACACTTACGGGGTTTAGTGAATAGGACAAGCACACTAACTGTCTGCCATTTCATGATCATCTAGCTGCAACTAACCCGTGAAATTTCTCGAAATATATTGAATACCACAAAATTCTTGTTTCTTGCTATATCTACATAATATTTTATTTTTTGTATTTTCCTCAATTATCTTTTCGAAACGAGAAAAGTTACTCTCAACTCATCATAAAATACCTGCCTCTCTATTCTTTTGAGAATCGGGATCAAAATTAATAATAGACTTCACACATGAGAGTATAGTTCGATTGGTCTAACTGTCGAGCGAGGAGAGTATTTAAGATTATATTCCTCAAACATATTTCGCTTCGAAACTTGATATCCGGACAATCTCACCTATCTCTTTCCCAATTCCTTGGCTCTCAAATTTGGTGGAGCAGTCCTTCGGGAATGACCTTAACTAAATCAAAAATAAGAAACGAAATACAAATAAATATAATGTAAAGGAAAACACTCTTCACTTATAGTGTTTATGAAAAATATTACAACTTTTGTTTCCTCAATTTTGAATGTTTTAGTATACAAATACTAGTATACATTTTGTCTTTTACGATGTAGATAAGAATATATCTCCAGGTAGGCAACTGCATTATATCTCGATGTCAGATTATTTTAATTACAGAGATAAATACAACTTAAAAATTTCATAAAAGAATTCAAGAGTTACGTAATGCAATTAATTTGAGGGAAAAATATTTTCCACTAGGACAGTTTTTTAAATCTAGAAAAGACATATTTTTGTATGACCAATTTTCCTTGAAACAAAGTTTTTGACATAGCTGAACACGATATAAATGTTAATTCTAATATTTCGTGTTGCTATTTGTTACTCTAATGAATGGTCGAAACGTTAAGTTAGAAAAGAAAAGTTATTTAATTGTGAATTGTCTAAATAAGGTCGTATGACATATTAAATTCATTCCGTTGTAAGAACCTCACGGTTGATAATCTCCAATCCAAAGAACCTCAGTTTACTATGAACTGGAGTGACTTCCTAATAGAGAACCACTCCACGGAGACACACCTTGTGTCAACGCCAGTACTGTGAATCCGTGTACAAAGAGTCTGGGTTTGAGCCGCAATAAGAACCTCAGGTGACGCACTGCGTTGATTGGAGTAGCAGCAGGTAGAACAGTGAAGCGAAGCGAGCAATATTGGTTTAGGGTTAAGCAAGCTTGAATCCAGCAAAACAGCAGGGGTGACAATGATACCAGGGACAGGTTGGAGTTGCCTTTTGTCTGGAAATGTTCTTTGTTGGAGTATGTTGTTATAGAGAACGTGAAAAGCAAACAAGGAAAACAAACAAATTTGAGATAAATAAATGTATTGTCAAAAAGCAGTTACAAACTGCGTATGACTACGTGGAGGAAAATAAACTAACTTAATATTTATTTTACATAAAATATTTACATTAAATAAAATATTTATTTTACATGTACGAATTATTATCGAACTATAGATCATTCTAAGTATAGTGTTTACAAATCATAAGATTTAAAGTAACACTAAATTCAAGATTTCTTGTTTCAATAAACGCGTCCCCAGACAAAAGCCTAGAGAACCTGTATAAGAAATTCGCGTCTACCCGAAGGAAAAACTGAGTAAAACCCGGGCCACGATGGAGCTACAGAACTAATGTACACAACAGTGCCAAAGTTGAGTACACATAAAACTAAATTAATATGAGTTACAACACAATAATGCAAGAAAACGTTTTTGAAATTGTTATAAGTTATTTTAAAACTTCTACAGCAATGACGTGATAAAGTACAAGACGGATTTAACTTTTATTAAAATCAATAAATTCTTTTACATTGAAGACGCACTGGTGCAAGAGGTAGTTTTTAACCGCGAATTTGAAGAGATTCAATTTCATAATATCTTTTATATTATTGGGCAGGGAATTATATAGAACAATTTTGGCAAAGATTGGTTGACACTCTAGGGCGATGAATATTATTACTATTGCGAGTATTGTGTCCGTGTACGAGACTGTTTCGTATGAAGTAAGGGTGGCACTTCAGTAATTCAGTTTTAACAAACAAGACCGTTTAATAAATATAATTGCAGGGAAGTGTTAAGATATTAAATTCCTTAAATAAAGGTTTACTATAGTTTCTGGGGTGAGATTTACAAATTATCCGTACTATTCTCTTCTGAATTCTGAAAGTTTGAATGCTCTAACCGGAATTGCCCCAGAAGATAATGCCGTAACGTAAATGGGAGTAAACGTTTGCAAAATATACGCAATGGAAAATATGTGGACTAACTACGTTAACTAAGATTCGTATAACTAAGATACGTTAATAATATTGAATATGGAGACCTAAGAATTTTGTATTCGTAACAGTTTTTAATTGTGTTCCCTTCAAAGAAAGATTTCTGATACTATTGTGAAATGACATCGACACTGTTTTGTCAGTGTTTACAATGTAAGATACAATACAAGATCAGGATACAATGTAAGATAATAAGGATTCATTACNTAATAAAGATTCATTACGATATGGAAAAATAATTTTATTTTCTCCGGAAAATATATTTTGTTTGATAAGAGTTTTTAATTATGTTTTTCTCAATTGGTTTACTTACTAGTATATGAAATAAGATTTTGTTAATTTAAATCTCGAAAACTAAAACATATATACATTTTGGTATTTTTTCCGTCGGAAGCAGTATCATGGAACTTAATATTTGCGATGAATTTAAATTTGATAAATTGTTTCATATGTAAGATGTTTACACAATCTACACATTAACTGAAATATATTTTCCTTCACGTTTTGACACGAGAGAAGACGGGGAAATCAGCTAGTGTTCAACAAAATAATATCAAAATGCAAAAACAAAATCAATTTGAATCTTATACATTTGTTTGGATTTCAATGCGTCCAGAAATACTTCTTGTACTATGAAAACTATTTTTATCTGACGTTGAAAAGAATAATTTATAAATAGACTAGTAAGGGTATCATGCGCCTTGTGGGGTCTGAACTTGAACTTAACAACATTGGAAGTATAATTAAACATTTCAGCACCTCTGAAAACTATTAGTCTGATGCTATTCAACTTTCAATTTCTTTTATAATTGAAAATAAGTTTTCAATTATTTTTACGTATAAACACTTTTCTACCTAAGGGTTGATAGGGGTGTCTTTTTTCCATAACGGCTAAATTTACACGTTATCAGAACGTCACTATTAATTCAGCCACTCCGAAAATTGTAGACTCGTCACTGGGATCCGTCATTTCCATAATTTGTACATGGCACCCCCTTTCCTATTGGTGTCAGGAGTATATATGAAATAGTTGTGAACTCTTACGTCGCAATATCACTGCTAATTTCAGAAGTCTCGGAAAACTACGATCTCAGCACTATGGGTTATTTTCGATTTCTTTTACACTTCATCCTCATATCACCCACAGTCCGAATGATGTTTATTCTTCACGCATCGTGGATTTAAGGGGAATGGAAAATAACAATCTTCACTTCAGTGTTCTCAAAAATAATTTATTCAATAATAAACCGGTAGTTTTTTATCAACCCCTACCCTAGGGGTACATTATCTCCAACGTGTGAACTTACGAAGCATCCAGGGAGTCTTTACTTTTTTCAATGACACCAAAAACTATGGTTTTTAAATTTAATATTGGATTCTTCCATTATTTTTACGTGTCATCCTTTTCTCACCGTCTCCTCCTAGGGATGTCTTACCCCCACAGTGCTCGTTGTCAGATAGTCACGTGCGTATGAAGTTTGGTTAATATTTCTCCAGGTATTGTAGAGTTAAGGTTGAAATAGAACCACCATTCACTCCCCCAGGGCTGGATTTTCGTAAAATTCTTTCATACCCAAAAAGAAACCTACCAGCTAAATTTCAACTTTGTAGGCTTTATAGTATCTGATATTTCGTGATTAGTCAGTCAATCAGTGGTATTTCGCTTTTATATAGTTAGATATCATGTAGACAGTTGTCTTGTTCATACAGCTACTATACGAAAATTGTACGTGATATCGTCTTAGTGTGATATAGTTTCAAATACATTCGTAAAACGCATTCATTTGAGCTTCAGAGACATCGGACTGTTATACACATGCGTTAGTATTAGCTAACATGAGGGAGACCTGTTGCTTGCGTCTGGAGAAAGTGTCGACAAACCACCTTTAACTCAAGACCCCGCCTCGATTTCGTATCAATACCTCCATCCAGTCGCGAACCGTTCCTTTTCCTAAATATATCTGTACCAGGTTCCATGTCGAATATTTGCTCCAGAGTTGTGTTGATTTCGATTCTCGATGGCACAATATCGAGAAACAACTAATATTTTTCGCGATCTTGAATGTCTTTATAATAATATGAAATTACATGAACGTACAAATCTTTGTGATCCCCCTCCCTTCTTCTTTCCGTGCGGTACATTAATATATCGTACATCAACATAACGCTCGATGGAACTCCTCCCCACTCTCAAAGCGAACGTATTTTATGGATGACCCCTATGATAACTACTTCATTTGTGAAGCCAACCAATATATCATAAACTCAAAAATTATTTATTTTCATTGTTACTTGAACTTACGGCAATGAGAGGGTTACACACCCCTGCTGGTGGCGCGTATCTCGACAGCACTAAGCAAGGAGATGCTAGGTGATAGGATAGGGGTGAGAGCGGGAGGTTGAGAAGGCTGGTCCCGAGAGCTTTGCAAGCAGATTGCTACTCCCACACCTTCTGCCGTGTAAAGTGAAGCAGTCGCTCCCACTCCCCACCACTGACAACACGTGAAAGTAATCAAACCATTCAGGGTTATTTCTCTACGAACAGCAACAACAACATTCTCTCAACATAAGTTCACAAAGTTTCACCAGGTGAACACTGTCCGCTCATGAGGTATTGCGTGTAATTAATTATTCGAAAGACATCGCTAAATCCCTCAGGACATTACTGCAGCTGAAAACATTTCACTTTTGATTACAAATGTTTCCATTCTAGTTTCATTAAAACACAAGCTTACTTTTATCCAATTTAAATGAAAGTCTACTATTGGAGTACTCAGAAAAAACAGAAAGGTGTGATTTATATCAAATGAAAACATTCCATTCATTTTTAAGAATAAATTATGCAAAAAAATAGAGAACTAAGTAATAACCATTTTGCTTAACATTTGCATTCAGTTGAAGCAAATTACGTAATCATTTCCAGTATTACTATTCTTTACCTTCAAAATGTTTACTATATCAATAATAGAAACAATGTACTAAAATATATTAATATATTTTATTTATTATCAATAATACTACTATTTTCATTTGCTTATCGGTGCTTGCGTTAATTAGCACTTCCTCGAAGTGTGTCTGGTAATCAGACGCATCAGGTGAAGGTGGGACAAATAGGCACTAATCTGAAGCTTGGATGATACTGATGATTATGATGATGATGAGTACGAGGTGAAATGAAAGGGAAAACCCCGAGAGCAACGGTCTCACTTTGTCCGTCTTGACTAACTACTTTGGAACAACAGTGATTTCAACTTCTATCCTCAACGATAGTGGGTGAGCGCACGATCCGCAACACTAAAGTCAGCGCCTCACTTTTCTACAGCCTTGGAGGGAAACAAATGCTTCATAGTCCTCGCAGCGAAAGAAAAGAAACGAGATGTAACCATTGGAGCGAATGCGCGGTATTTTCATATGTATGCTGCGAGGGATGGCCTAGCGTAGATCTACCCATTCCTGGCGGCATGCCACAGCACCTACATTTCAGACATTGTTCTTTCAGCCAAAGAATAGCAATCAAACTCTCTGTCCGTCACAGTTGGTATATCAATTACTGCCGGTTCTGCTGACGTAGGCGTTAGCATTCGGACGTAAACTCACTAAGATTCTGCTGACAAGAGTAAAACGCCCTCGTGTCTACACCGAGAGGAAGAGTCGGCAATCTCGCAAAGCTGATATTGACTTTCACATGGTTAAAATACTCCTCCCTCATTCCTTTCCTTTCACTGCGAGCACTGTAACTCCGTGGTATTTAAGTAACGGGTTGAAAATAATCGTTTAAAATCGCTCTCAATATTCAATGATTGTAGTAAATGTAGTTTGGAATTCTGGACGACCAGTATCACTAGAGAGTTTGGAGGAGGAAATCAACTACGTGTTGGAAACGATGCGAGATTGACGTTGACAGGTAAGTTCCATTAGTCCCTTCCAATATTAAAGAAAGTGACTGTGAAAAATTCACACAGAGGTTCTGCAACATCCAACGCTCGAAAATCATGATTGACAACAGATCGCTTTAATTTTTTGTCGCAATTTGCGAGATTGGAACAGTGAAACGAAGTGCAGGTCACGCCATGAAAAGTAATGTTACATGAACTGTTGACGGCAGGTAAAAACTGTCAATACTTATAATAAAATATTTATTAATTCTTTTATATTGCAATATATTTTCTTATTCCAAAAAAAGAATGATACATAATAACGAAACCCGTGTATGTTGTATTTCCAATAATAATAAATGAGACTGATTTAATCATTGAAAAATAGTGATTAAGAGATACGGATGGACGTCCAACTCAACTAACCCTGCAAAATTTATATCATTTTACTATGTAGCAACAGAGATATGCAAAAGATGATTTGTAAAATATTTAAAAAAATTAATGGATTACGCCGCGGGTGTTGAGTTAGCATTTACAATTACAACTAATATCGAATGGAAATAATATCCCACTATTTTCAAGGTAGAACTTTCATTTTTTTAATCCTTGACATCATGTCAGACATTATGACTTTAACAATGTTAGAAATTTTAAAATGTCAATTTAACTTTTGTTACATTATATAAAAAGATTATTTATAACTTTCGATTTTTATCTTCATCTAATGTGAAAAAGATCGGAGCGTAATAAATAAATAAATAAATTTATTGTCAAAAAACTACAAACTGCGTATGACCACGTGGAGGAAAAAAAACAATTTACTCTCCGGAAGCAAGCAAGGGATCATCCCATCAATTCCGATCAAGGGCCCTAAGGCAGAGGCGGATTCAAAAATTTCAGCAAAAGTTCCTAGATAAGATAAAAAGTTAGCTGCGAGTTATAATACTAATAGAATGTCAATATGTTTGTAATTTTA